>JAQZBX010089609.1:0-12612 GCA_029593785.1 Cabassous unicinctus
TGGGATAGTAAAATGGGGCATCAATACCAAAGGTGTTTGTGGCAGAAGAGTTGTCAAAAAAGTGAATGTTTTCTCTTACTCATGCTTCCATCAGAACTTCTCTCTTGTTCATGTATATATGTGCTACATCATTTAGTCCTCACAGCAACCTTCTAAGATAGGGACTTGATTATCTTCTTTTTACACATGAAGGAACGGATGCACAGGAAGTTAGGAAACTTGCCTCATGTGACAAGTTAGTAGGTGGCAGATATGGGATATGGGTCCAGCAAGTGTGGTTCCATCGTCTCCTTCCTAAATACTCTGCTATACATACACCCAGATGGGACATGGTGAGGTGAACTACAAATTCATAGCTGGTGCTTTAATTTCTTGTCTGTAATCCCATTAATACTGTGTGCTATTTTCTGTTGTTTAAAGTTGAGTGGAGGAATAATGTGTATTCCTCAGTGGACATGAAAAATAGAGAATTTTTCAGATAATTACAAGGTGGTTTATGAGTAGAAGAACTCAGCTCATGTAGGCTAATATGAGCAGTGGAAGGAGAAGCTAGCATTCTAACAAGAAGAAAAAATAAGTGGTGGAAAGGACATTAACTGGAAAAAGCTGTCACCAGATTTTTCTATGTAGAAAAAAAGCTGGGCTTCAAATGAGTTACTATCCACATTAAAATAGTATCTATTTAGAACAGATTTACCAAAATCAAATTTAGAAGGACTATTGAGCTAGGCAGTAATTCTATAATATCTGCAGATTGTATTTTATAAGACATTCAGTTCAAATGGATTTTATTTTTCATGATTGAAACATTTATTTTTCATGGTTATATAAATTGTTTCTCATGCACCTGACAGTTTGCATGCATATTTACCACCTCCTGGTGGCAGTAAATTATATTAGTGAGTGGGAAGCAGACTGGTGAAATAACTTGAGTCAAACTGAAAACACTTTCTGTCATTGAAACAAACATTGTTCTAGGCTATCTGCCAGCTTTCCTTCTCAATAGAGGGTGCATGAGAAGAGGGAAGTGGACAGATACTGAGTATCTATGATGTGACAGGCATTTTACAAAATTATTTAATTGTGTTATCACCACAGCTCTGGGATGTGATTTTATTATTCACTCTTTATTAAGGGGACAACTGAGGCTCAGGCATGTACATGGCCTCCCAATACGTAAGTTAATCCATGATGGACCTTTGAACTAGTAGACTGCATTTGTTGAATACCAGGCCCAAAAGTTTTTCATGAAATCATTCAAGGGCTGAAATCTTTCAAGGGCAGCAATACTTTTTAAAGTTCAAGAAGTTTAAAGTTTAAAGCCAAGAGCTGAAATGCTTTTTAGTGTTTTCACTTCCCAGCTTATAGTCAATTGCTAAAACCCACCCAGTCAAGGTAGATAAAAAACTCAGCCCCCTTCTACAGAGTCCTTACATAATGTTCCCTTTTGAGGTTATTTTTCAGTAGAAGTTATTATGGCCCTGTGGAGGGGGTGGGGCAAGAAAGCTTACAAAGCTGGATTTTTTTCTCTGAGATTCTAAGTGAATTTTAGGATCTTGTACACTTTGTTTTTCCTTTAAACTGAGATTTGCTTGAAGCACTTTTCAAGTTTTCTTTCAGTGTAAACATATGTTATTTTCCTCTTTCTTCTCCCCCTTACTCATAGAGAGAAATATAAAAATTTCAAGCAGAGATGGAAGGCACCAGGATCAGATGGACAAAATTTGCTCCCCACCTACTTTTAGTATTCATTTAGTGTACATGCCAATTCCAATTTCTTACCTACAGGTTAATTAGATTGCAGTTAGATTTACTCCACAGAACCAAAGAAGAACTAGGCCAGAGGCAAGGCAGCTTTTGCAATTAGTTTCCTTTGATCATCAAGGTGACTTAGTGTTTTAGTTTTCTAGGTTGCCAAAATGCAATATACCAGAAATGTGTTAGCTTTTATGATGGGAGTTTAATAGTTTACCAGCTTACATTTCTGAGGCATGAAAATGTTCAAGTCAAGGCATTATGAGACAATGCTCTTTCCCCAAAGACTGTCTGCTGGTGATCCTGGAGGCCTCTCTCACATGGCAAGGCACATAGTGGCATCTGCTGGGCTCTCCCTTCTCTTCCCAGGTTTTGTCACTTTCAGCTTCCTGCTTCCTTGGTTCTTTCTCCCTTCATCTGGGTTTCATTTTCTTATAAAGGATGCCAGTAAGAGGATTAAGAACCACCTGGGCCATGCTATTCTGGTTACCTGATACAAAAAAAATCCTACCTACAATAGGTTCACACCCAAAATAATGGATCAGCTTTAAGAACATGGTTTTCTGTGGCTACAAACCATCTCAAACTGGTACATTTATTATTACTAAATTTTGCCTTTTCCCCAAGGTACATGCATCTATATTTATTTCTGATTATTTCCTGGGATCTTATATCCACCTGGCTTGATTTGATCCATGTTGTTTTCCATCCTGCTTCTGGTTCACAGCTTAGTCTCTGGCCTCTGTTTCCCTGGCCATTGTCCTTTGTGTATGCCTGCACTTTGGCCAGTCTTCCTCCATCTTATCCAGACCTTGTCCCAGCTCTAGCTCCTGGACATATATCTGTTCTGAACTGACCCTTCATGTTGGAGAGACAAGAGTGAGCCCTGTGGACTCTGCTTTCAATTACTCTTTTCTATTGCTATTATAAACAAGTCTTTTCCTTTTTACATTTTAGCTCATTTGCTTGATCGCTTACTTATGACCAGTCCCTAAAGGTAGAATTTATGGGATAAAGAGCGAGCACATTTTAAAGTTTGAAAAATATTTATAAATCAATTTCTAGGGCCACTTCAATTTGTAATTCCACATATAGTTCAAAAGAGTAACTGCTTATTCACATCCTACAAGCCACTGGGCATGGAATGTGAGAGAAAGAGAATCCAGGTAAATTTAAAGGTTTGACTTGAACAACTCTATGGATTAAATTGCCATCAACTGAGCTAGGGAAGAGTGCAGGAGAAGAAGGTGTGGGCAGAAGATCAGAAATTCAATCTGGAATATTTTATTTTGGGGATTTTATTTTAGAAATGGCAGATAGATGATTTTATAATTGCCCTTCCAACTTTTATTATTCAATTTTTGTTTTTAAACTTAAAAAAAAATTTTATTTGTAAAATGATATATAGATATACATGCGTATATGTGCATTTGCTTACATAAATGTTATTTTTTTCATATATATTTTAAAAGATGCTTAGATGTGGAATTTTTCATACATATTGTAAATTGCATAAAACATCTGTGTACAGTTTAAAGGATAATAAAACAACTCCCATATTAAAAGCAGAACATTAAAAGTTTCTAAGAAACCCTCTGTGATACTTTTCTTCAGTTGTCTTCTCTTCACTTTTTTCCAGCAATAATTCATTGTTATGACATTTTTTGAAAAAATGAGATATAATTCACATGCATTAAATTCCCCATTTTGATGTGTATGATTCAGTAGTGTTTAGTATTCTCAAAAGGTAGTGAAGCCATTGCCACCATCTTATTTCTGATCATCTTTATCACCTGATAAAGAAACTTCATACCCCTTAGTATTCACACTCCATTTCCCCCCTGCCTCCACCTGTAGGCAACTGCTAATGACTTTCTGTCTCTATGGAGTTGTCTATTCTGGACATTTCACCTTAATGGAATCATATAATATGTAACTGTTTTGCTAAGGAAGAGGCAGAAACTCTAAATGTTATGCAAAGTCAGATTTATTCAATCAAATGAGTTTCAGATTATTTTAAATGATCATAACAATTAAGCAATCACAAAAAAGAAGAGTAATTAATTAAAGACATAGGAAAGAATGAAAGTATATACAATGACTCACCAAATTGGGGGAAACACAACATCTGAACTCTCATGTGGCTGGGGAGCCCCTTTGTACCTGATCAGAGTTCTGATTAGAAAAATGCTCTCAGGCAGAGCATCCCCTCCTGGGTGATGCTGTGACTGATAGCTTAGAGACTATCCTTTTTAAGGCATTCTGAACCTCAGAACTCCAAAGATACTTGCAACTCATGAGGAAAGACCTCATCTAAAGTAACTGAATCCTGTTAGTTGAAGTGTGCACTCACCATCTCGTTCACAAAAAATGGTTGAGTGGTGGCAAGATTCTGCCTGAGTGACCTGTTTTGGGAACCCACAGAGCAGAAGGCTTCAGGGCATCCATCTGGAGAGAGCTGAACAAAGAGAAAAAATGCTCAAGGTAAAACCCTGAATTTCTTGCCCCTGAGGCTGGAAGGTGTGGGACAGCTAAGCCCCATTCTCAATGCAAAGCTACTGCTTGCACTGAGCCCTGATTTCCTTTGGCCTCCCAGCAGGAGGGAGAGTTCTCCAAGAGTGAAAGGGTTCTGGTGAAGGGTGGAGAGGGGTTTCTGTTCTGTGGGTTTAGTTGCCTGGACCTCCTTTGAGCTTTAAGGAGCATACCAGCTGGCTTGAAGTGGTACCAGGAAGAGGGGAGAGGCAAATATGCTGAGACAGCCTGATATACTTAACTGCCCTGGGATAGAAAAAATTGGACTGGAAGAGGGTGGACTCAGGCAGTTGACTAGTCCTCTGCTGAAAACTATCAAAGTATAAAATTTTCAACTCTCCTAAGGGAGGTGGGCAGTAGGAAGCATTTAAGCTTCCAAGAGCCTATTTATGGTTCCCTGGAAGTAGGGGATGGTCTGAAAGATGGTGGAGAGTCATTTTTCTATAGTGAGTTCAGTCACCAGGGTCTCATTTGAATTTCAAAAGGGAATTAATACTGACCTGTAGTGGTGAGGTGGAATCCCCTCCCACAGGTGGCTGCCCTGGGAGAGAAAGCAATAAGAATAGCAAAGGGGCAGGGGTAGACTCCTAATCAGCAGGAAAGTATCCAATTGCAAAGAGTCAAATCTGCCCAAGGGAAAGTGACTGGATAGATTTCTGAAGAGCTAACTGACCCAACATGAAAGTTTAGCTCAAAGAAGATGATTCTGCCTTGAATATATGTGGTCCCTAGTTTGATTCCTGGTTCCTCTTAGAGTAGTGATCCACTGGAATATCAAACATCCAGTTGATATTTTAGGACAGGGAAAACATAGACAGTATTTTTGTATTAGCTTCTCTGGGGTTTCTTAATTTTCCTAAAAATGTTACTTTTTAAAAATTTTAACAAAATTTACCCACTATAACCTGCTTTAAAACCTGCAGAAATGAGGCTACAGAGTAATTGATTGATGAACACTGGCAGCCTGAGAAGCTCCACAGGGGCCTAAGAGGGAAGACTGTTCTTCCTTAGTTTTTGTTTAACTGTTTCCTTGAGTGTTTTTGTTTGTTTCTTGTTTTTCTTTCCTCTCCCCTCTGTTTTTTTTCTTTAATTAGATGTTGCTGGTTGTTTCTTGTTTGCTGTGTTTCCTCTTACTTGATTTCCTCTTTTCTGTGTATACCAATTTTGTCTACCAATACAATCTCTTTTCCTTCCTTCATCTTTCTATCTTCTGCTTTCTGTTGTTCTTACATTCCACATCTCTTTATTTAGTCCTCAATTTTTCTAGTTTTTATTTCTACCTTGTCTATTCTGTTTTCTTTCTTTTATAAACTTTTTTTATTTTTATCTTTTCTTTTCTCTTTCCCTCTCTCCGCAGAATTCTGACCTTTTAATTCATTATAGATATTTTTCTTTATTTGGCTTCCCATTTCATTGTAGATACCCTCCTTTGTTATTCCTATTACTATACACTGCTTACATGAGTTAAATATTCATTTTCCTTGGTCTTATATGGTTCCTCTTCTAACTTTTACTATTATTATTACTATTATCCTTTGTCTTTACTTACCTCTTTTGCTTTCTCTGGACCAAATCTTTTTCCTTCAAGGGAACATAGAAGACAGCAAGGAAATAGAACAAGAAGAGGAAAGTGTCAAAGAGAAAACTTACACACACAAAAACAGCATCTAAATAAAACCCTAGAGTACAGAGAGAAGCTAACCAACTTATTAAATCTATCAAGATAAAAAGATGACCAGACAGCAACAAAAAATTACAAAACATACCAAGAAACAGGAAGATATGGCCTAGTCCAATGAACAAACCAAAAACCAGGAAGAGATGCAGAACATCAAGCAATTACTCAAAGCTGGGCAAAAAAATGTCATGGACCAAAATAATGAAGTGAAGGAAGAGATTAAGGAGTAAGAAGACACTGGGAGAACATACTGAAGAAATTGTAAATATACATAAAAAGATAATGGATATGATGGAGATGAATGACACAACCCATGAAATTAAAAATACACTTGAAGCACATAACAGTAGATTTGAACAGTCAAAGGAAAGAATTAGTGATGTGGAAGACAGTACATTTGAAATCAAACAGATAAAACAGATAAAAGACAGAAAATATTCCAGCAGGTATTTAGGAATTTGAACAACAGAAAATGCACAAATATATGCATTATAGGGATTCCAGAGGGAGAAAAGAATGGAAAGGGGACAGAAGGTGTGTTGGAGGAAATAATGGCTGTAGAAAGAAGGAAAAAACAAATATTATAGCAGAAATAAATGAAATAGAAATTTAAAATGAATCAGAAAAAAATAAACGAAAACAAAAAGCTGGTTAATGAAGAACATCAATAAAATTGACAAACCCTTAGCCAGACTAGCAAAAAAGAGAAAAAATGCAAATACACAAAATAAGAAACAAAGAAGGGAATATCACCACTGACACTACATAAATAAAAGTATCATAAGAAGATACTTTGAAAAATTATATGCCAACAAGAAGGATAATTTAGAGGAAATGGACAAGTTCCTAGAAACACACATTCAGCCTACACTGATGAAAGAAGAAATTGATGAATGCAACAGAACAATCACAAGTAATGAAATTGAATTATTCCTCAAAAACCTCCCAACTAAGAAGAGTCCAGGACCAGATGGCTTCACAGGTGAATTCTACCAAACATTCCAGAAAGAACTAACACCAATCCTGCTTAAACTCTCCCAAAAAATAGAAATAGAAGAAATATTTCCAACTCAATCTATATGCGAATATTATGCTAATACCAAAGCCAAACATAGATGCCACAAGTAAGGAAAATTACAGACCAATCTCTCTAATGAACTTATATGCTAAAATCCTCAACAAAATACTTGCTATACCTGCTAATCATATCCAACAACACATCAAATGAATTACACACCAGGACCAAGTGGGTTTCACCCCTGGTATGCAAGGATGGTTCATCATAAGAAAATAAAGCAATATAATACACCTCATAAATAGATCAAAAGAAAAATATCACATAATCATCTGTATAGATGCAGAAAAAGCATTAGACAAAATGCAGCACTCTTTTTTGGTAAAAACAATGCAAAGAATAGGAATAGAAGAATTCTTCCTCAACGTGATAAGGGGAATATGTGAAAAACTGAAAATGAATATCATTTACAATGGTGAAATTCAAAAACCTTTCCATCAAAGATTTGGAAAAAGATAAGAATGCCTACTATCACCGCTCCTATTTAACATCATATTAGAAGAACTTGCTCAAGCACTGAGGCAAGAAAAAGACATAAAAGGCATCCAGATTGGAAAGGAAGAAGTCAAAATATCACTATTGGGAAATGGGTGTGGCTCAATGGATAGAGCTCCCGTTTATCATATGGGAGGCCCTGGGTTCGCTTCCCCGGGCCTCCTTGTGAGGGCAGGCTGGCCGGCCTGCGCGGCGCGGTAGGCTGATGCAGCAAGACCTCACAGCAGGAAGCAGGTGTGGCTCAATCGATAGAGCCCCCATTTACCATGCGGGAGGCCCGCATGGCGCGGTGGGCTGATGCGGCAGGACCTCACAGCAAGGGGGAGATAAGCAGACATGGAAGAAGCACACAGCGAATGGATACAGTAAAACACAAGCAGCAAGGGGGGGATAAATAAATAAATAAATAAATCTTAAAAAAAAATCACTATTTGTGGACAAGATGATCCTATACATAGACAGATCTGAGAAATCTACAACAATGCCTCTAGAGCTTATAAATGAGCTCAGTAAAGTCACAAGTTATGAGATCAATGCACAAAAACCAGTAGCATTTCTTTATACCAATAACGAGCAATCTGAGGGGGAAATAAAAAAAATCCCATTTACAATAGCAACTAAAAGAGTCAAATACCTGGGAATAAATTTAACTAAAGATGTAAATGACTTATACACAGAAAACTACACAACACTGTTAAAGGAAATCAAAGAAGACTTAAATAAATGGTAGAAAATTCCCTGTTCATGGATGGGAAGACTAAACCTCATTAAGATATCTATCCTACCCAAACTGATCTACAGATTTAATGCAATCCCAATAAAATCCACAGCATTTTTTTTTTACCGAATTTGAGAAACTAACTATGAAATTTATTTTGAATGGCAAGAGGCCCTGAATCACCAAAGACATATTGAAAGAGAAAAATGAAATCAGAAGAATCACACTACCTGACTTTAAAACATACTACAAAGCTACAGTGGTCAAAACTGCATGGTATTTTTGAGCATTGTTCTTATAGCCACTGACTTTACTGTACTCCTTTATAAGTTCAAGAAGCTTTGTTGTAGATTTCTCAGGGCTTTCTATGTATAGGATCATGTTGTCTGCAAATAGTGAAATATTTACTTCTTCCTTTTCAATTTGGATGCCTTTTATATCTTTTTATTGCCTCAGTGCTCTAGCAAGTACTTCTAAGACAATATTAAATAGGAGCGGTGATAGTGGATATCCTTGTCTTGTTCCCGATCTTAGAAGGAAAGTTTTTAGGATTTCACCATTGAAGATGATGTTGGCTCTGGGTTTTTCATATATACCCTTTATCAGGTTCAGAAAGTTTCCTTCTATTCCTATCTTTTGCAGTGTTTTTATCAGGAAAGAGTGCTGTATTTTGTTGAATGCTTTTTCTGCATCTACAGAGATGATCATGTGATTTTTTTCTTTCAGTATGTTTATGTGGTGTATTACATTGATTGATGTTCTTATGTTCAACCATGCTTACACACCCAGGATGAAACCCCTTTGTCATGGTATATAAATAATTTGATATGTTGTTGAATGTGATTATCAAGTATTTGGTTCAGGAATTTAGCATCTAGGTTCATTAGAGTGATTGGTCTGTAATTTTCCTTTCTAGTGGCAACTTTGTTTCTCTTTGGTATTAGGGTAATGGCATCATAGATTGAGTTAGGCAATGTTCCTTCTACTTTTAATTTTTGGAAGAGTTTAAGCAGGATTGTTGTTAGTTCTTTCTGGAATGTTTGGTAGAATTCAACTGTGAAGTCGTCTGGTCCTGGGCTCTTTTATTGGGAGGTTTTGGTGATTGATTCTATCTTTTACTTGTGATTGTTCTCTTGAGTTCATCCATTTTTTTTTTCTTTCATAAATGTAGGCTGCTTCTGTTTTACTATGAATTTGTCCATTTCCTCTAAATTATCCTTCTTGTTGTCATATAATTTTTCAAAATATCCTCTTATGATACTCTATTTCTGTGGGGTCAGTGATGATATCCCCTTCCTCATTTCTTATTTTGTTTATTTGCATCTTCTTTCTTTATTTTCTTAGTCTAGCAAAGGGTTTGCCAATTTTATTGATCTTCTGGAAGAATGAGCTTTTGGTTTTGTTTGTTTTCTCTAGTGCTTTATTATTTTCTATTTCATTTAGTTCTGCTCTAATTTTTATTATTTCCTTCTTTCTACTTCCTTAGGGGTTAGATTGTTGTTCTTTTTCTAATTCCTCCAAGTGTGCAGTTAGGTCTTTGATTTTAGCTCTTTCTTCCTTTTTTGATATATGCATTTATGGCAATGAATTTCCCTCTCAGTACAGCTTTTGCTCCATCCAATAGATTTTGATATGTTGTGTTGTCATTTTCACTCATTTCAAGGTAGTTACTGATTTCTTTTGTAATTTCCTCCTTGACCCACTGTTTGTCTAAGAGTGTGTTGTTTAACTTCCATATCTTTGTGCCTAATCCAGTTCTTTGGCCCTTACTGATTTCTAGCTTCATTCCATTGTGGTCAGAGGAATTACTTTTGTGTAATTTCAATCTTTATGAGTTCATTGAGAAATTTTCTGTGGCCTAGCATGTGTTCTTTCTTGTAGAAAGACCCAGGGGCCCTCGAGAAGAATGTAAATCCTGCTGTATTTTGGTGTAGTGTTCTCTATATGTCTATTAGGTCTATATCCTCCAATGTATTATTCAAGGTCTTTATTTCTTTATTGATTCTCTATTGAGATGTTCTCTCTAATGATGTTAATGGTGTATTAAAGTTCACCACTATAATTGTAGCAGCATCTATTTTTCCATTTGGTTTTTTCAGTGTTTGCCTCATGTATTTTGAGGTGTCCAGGTGTTGTGCATAAATGTTTATGATTGTTCTCTCTTCTTGAAAGAAAATATGGTGTCCATCTTTGTCTCTTTCAATAGTTTTGCATTTAGTCTATTTTGGCCAATATTAGTATAGCTACTCCCACCATTTTTTGGTTATTCTTGGTTTGGAAGATTGTTTTCCAGCCATTCACTTTCAGCCTCCTTGAATCCCTGAGTCTAAGGTGGGTTTCTTTAGACAGTATATAGATGGGACATATTTCATTATCCATTCTGACCATATGTGTCTCTTGACTGGTGATTTTATTCCATTAACATTCAGTGTCATTTCTCTCAAGGAATTACTTACATTAGGCATATTTTCTTTTGATTTATGTATGTCATATGTTTCTTTTTGTCTTTTTAGTTGTTCTTACTCTCTCCTCCAATTCTCTCTCTCCTATTTTTTTCCTTTCAACCTGCAGTACTCCCTTTAGTATTTCTTGAAGGACAGATTTCTTATTGGCATACTCTCTTAATTTCTGTTTATCTGTGAATATTTTGAACTCTCCAACATTTTTGAATGCCACCTTTGCTGGACAGAGAATTCTTGGCAGGAAGTTTTTTCTTTGAGTACCTTAACTATGTCATACCACTGCCTTCATTCAGTGCTATTACTCTCAAGGAATTACTTACATTAGCTATATTTTCTTTGGGTTCATGTATGTCATATGTTGTTTTTATTTCTCTTTTTAAAAATTTTTCCTTACACTCTCCTTCAACTCTCTCTCTCTACTGTTTTTTCCTTTCAACCTGTAGCACTGTCTTTATTATTTCTTGAAAGGAAGTTTTTTCATTGGCATACTCTCTTAATTTCTGTTTATCTGTGAATATTTTGAATTCTCCAACATTTTTGAATGTCAGCTTTGCTGGATAGAGAATTCTTGGCTGGAGGTTTTCTCTTTGAACAACTTAACTATGTCATAACACTGCCTTCTTGCCTCCATGGTTTCAGCTGAGAGATCAGCACTTAATCTTATTGAGCTTTCATTGTATGTGATGGTTCTCTTTTCTCTTGTCGCTTTCAATATTCTCTCTTTGTCTTGAGCATTGGGAAATTTTATAAGTATATATCTTGGAGTAGGCCTGTTGGGATTTCTACTGTTTGGGGTGTGCTGCATTTTCTGGACATGTACATCCATGTTCCTCAATAAGGTTGGGAAGTTTTCAGCTATTGTTTCCTCCAACACTTCTTCTGTCTCCTTTCTCTTCTCTTCTCCCTCTGGGATGCCTATAATGCCTATGTATGTGCATTTTGTGTTTTAATTTAGATCCCTAAGTCCCTGCTGTATTTTTTCTATCTTTTTATCTGTCTGTTCTACTATCTGCTTGATTTCAGATGTACTGTCTTCCACATCATGAATTCTTTCCTCTGCCTGTTTGCATCAGCTGTTATGTGCTTCCAGTGTTCAGAAATCCATCCTGCAAAATCTTGCATGGGTCTGCCCAGCATAGCCCATGATGGTGTAACGAAATTATTCTTAACATGGAGGTTGAGAGAGGTCAGGGGGAGAACACCTGAAGAAACTGTGCTCCCGAGCTGATCCCCAGCATGCTTTTTATTCAGGATTTTTTCACAGTCAATATCAGGGTGCATGTGCAGGGGAACTGGCAGGTATGGGGGTTGTAAATCACATCATAAGAATTCCAGGCTGATAATGGGGAAACAAGATTACAGAAACATTTAGTGATATACATAAGAGATAGGGTAGGAGAAAAGGGAGATAAGATAAGCAGGAATGTTCCTGTTTATGGCAGGACCTGATATGGTGAATTATCTGTGTTGGCAGAGAAGCAGGCCTCCAAGTTATTTCTTAGATGTAAAGATTAGTGGGTTCCCACACAGTGTATATCTGATTTCTTAGATTGTCCCTTTCATCACCATCATATCCATTATCTTTTTATGTATGTTTCCAGTTTCTTCAGTATTTTCTCCCAGTGCCTTCTTAATATCCTTAATCTCTTCCTTCACTTCATTAAGTTAGTTCATGATATTTGTTTTGACAGCTCTGATTCATTTTTCCATGTTCTGCATCTCTTCCTGATTTTTAGTTCGTTCATTGGACTGGGCCATGTCTTCCTGTTTCTTAGGGTGGTTTATAATATTTTGTTGGCATTCAGGTATATCTTTAACTTGATGGGTTTATTCAGTTTACTACTTTCTCTCTCTACTTTAGGATTTTAATTAGTTGCTGATTTAGTGTGTGTGGTAA
>JAQZBX010089610.1:0-12608 GCA_029593785.1 Cabassous unicinctus
TGTATAGGGGGTGAGATAGGGGTCCTCTTTCATTCTTTTGGTTATAGATATCCAGTTCTCCCAACACCATTTGTTGAAGAGACTGTTTTTTCCCATTAGCGTGGGCTTGGTAGGTTTGTCAAAAACCAGTTGACTGTATAGGTGAGGGTTTATTTCTGGGTTCTCAATTCTATTCCACTGATCGATGTGTCTATCTTTAAAATTTGGCATTTTTAATACATACAAAGATTTTGGATTCTGTTATCTTCCTCTGATTCTTATTTTACCAAGCAGTTCAATTTCTGAACCATCTTCCTGAACTGTTGTAGATTTATTTTTATTCTTTGTTAGTGCAGATCTGTGGGAATCAAAGGTATTTCCTTAACCCCTCTAATGTGCCATGACTTAGGCTCCAAACTCTGTTGTCTTATGGTTTTGCTTGGACTCTAGCTGTCTGTGCCAGGTCTGAATTTGTTCCCAGGCAGAGCTGGGCAGTGATAGGACTTACCTTAAGAATTTTCCTTTGCTGTTTTCCATTTATGAAAATAATTGCCTCATATATTTTGTCCAGTTTTATAGTTGTATGTAATAGAAGTAGTCTGATTCCAGTTACTCTATCCTAGCTGGAAGTCTTTTTTTGAAAACTTGACAATTCTGAAGTTTTAAAAAACACACCTGAAGGTGAATAGAGAAATCCTGAAAAAGAAGAATAAAGGAGAGGTGGAGTGGGCCAGAGTAATGGTAACAGACATTAAAATGTGTTCAATAACTATAGTATTTTAAAACATTATGAAGAGCAGATATATCTTTAGAGGAAGGGGAAAAAAGCCGCCCTAATGCTTCTTGGAATTTAGTATTTGGTACCGGCTTCTCATATCAGTGATGGTGGAGCTGAATCTCTTCTTTACTCCTACATCTTAAACTTGATTCCAAGATTTAAGTAGTACATTAAAATAAAAGCAAGAGTACCAAAAATAAAAAAAGAATGGGTGAAAACTTTTATAGTTTTGGAAAGGTAAAAGTCTCTGTCAGTAAGATATAAGTGTAAATTATTTTCTGCATCACGTAAGACACCATCAAAAAAGTGAATGGGTTCTGGTGACTGGGAAAGAATGTAGTAATATTTCATCACACTGATTTTTTTTCACTAACCCCACCAAAAGAGAGAGAGAGATCTTATTAATTTTATAAAACATGAGCTACATCAGTAACCATTTAACAAAAGAAATATAAATGGACAATGAATATAAGAAAAAGATGATCAGTATCTCTATTATTTAAATAATGCAAATAAAATAATGCCATTTGACAGATTAGAAAAGGCAAATATAGAGTGTTGGAGAGTATGGAGAAATAGTATCATTTGCTATTTGTGGGAGTATAAATTGATGTGAAATCTTTGGATCACACTTTGACCATATTTATCATAAGCAAAAAAATGAGCATACACTTGATATCCAGTCTGACAGCAATTCCACATTTAATCTTTTTTCCCATTGGTTTTCAGAGTATTTGTGACTGCTAAGGTTATTTGGACTGGATTTTTTTGGGTGGCTCAGGAATATTTGTTTCTCCTCATAATTCTCATACATACTTAAAACTAGTGGATTTATCCAAAAGAATACTCTTACAATTACAAGTATGCAGATATAAGTGTATGAATGTTTGGAGTATTAGAAAAATAATTGCATAAATAATTATAGTAAATAAGTATGACAGTACAATGGAATGCAAGTATAGTCTTTAAAGAGTAGAGACAGAATTATTGGTAAGTTTAAAAAGTTACGCAACAGGATGTATAACATGATTGTGTTTAGAGAAAATGTATATTTGTATATGCATATAAAATAATCTGGAAATACATACGAATTTAACAAGAGTGATTGCTTCTAGAGGGACAGGCATGCCTTTTGTTTTATGAGTTATACGGCTTCTTATTTTGTTACAATTTTTTATGATATCAATTCAAGAAAAATCAAGATCCATGAACCTTTAGAAGTTGTGTGTGATCAATGAATTGTGTGTGTGTGTTTGTGTGTGTGTTTTTTTTGTTTTTTTTTATTTTTATTTTTTTTGAGGTACTGGGGATTGAACCCAGGACCTCGAATGTGGCAAGCAGACACTCAACCACTGAGCTACCTCTGCTCCCCAATGAGAGTTGGTTTTTTCATTTGTTTTTAGCAGGTACCAGGGATTGAACCTGGGACCTCGTACACGGGAAGCAGGTGCTCAACCACTTGAGTTACATCTGCTCCCCAATGAATTATATTTTGACACCAGGTTAGGTAAACCAATTTCAGTTAGTTGAAACCTTGTTTGGCCAAAGAAATCTTAAATTGGGTTTATCCTAAGAGGCCTCAGTAATCTGACTTAAAAAGCTGTATTTATTGCATAGTGTGTTTTCTTAAAATGGAGACCATTTTGTTGTGATAGTGTTTCTTTTTCCAAGTTGTATATTCATGATAGTAATGCTTTTCTTTTAAGAACCCTCAACAACTAGTACTGCTTCAAATTATGCAGATGTATTAACAAGGCCTTCTCTTCATCGGAGCCATCTCAATTTCTCCATGTTGGAATCCCCTGCATTGCACTGTCAGCCATCTACATCATCGGCATTCCCAATTGGCAGTTCTGGATTTTCGCTTGTAAAAGAAATTAAAGATTCTACCTCTCAGCATGATGATGATAACATCTCAACTACGAGTGGTTTTTCTTCAAGAGCTTCTGATAAAGGTATTCTTGGCATTTGGTAGTAAATAATTTTGGTAATAAAATTCCATGGGTTTAATTTTTTTCTGCCTTAGTTGTAATTTTCACTTTCTGTTTATAAAAATCTAGGTTATTATAGTTGGCGCTATTACTATGCATTACATATTTTTTATTTCAGATATAGCTGTTTCAAAGAACACTTCAGTGCCACCTCTGTGGTCCCCAGAGGCTGAACGTTCTCATTCACTCTCACAACACACTGCCACTAGCTCAAAAAAACCAGCATTCAACTTATCTGCCTTTGGAGCACTTTCCCCTGTGAGTATAGAACCTAATTGGATTTAATCACATTAGTTTTGAGTCTTTATTGCTTATAATTTATCATTGTGTTTCTGCGCAGTCTCTTGGGAATTCTTCCATCCTTAAAACAAGTCAGCTTGGAGATTCTCCTTTTTATCCTGGAAAAACAACCTATGGTGGGGCAGCAGCTGCTGTAAGACAGTCTAAAGTACGAAATACACCTTATCAGGTTGGTTTGACTGGGAGAAGGGTTATAATCTTTTTATTTTTTTTAAAAAAAAAGAACACAGAATGGATCATAAGTGGATATTGACAAAAAATTAAGTTTTGGTTCATTTACGCTTTGGTAAAATGATAAAACTGGATTAGAAACAACTATTTAGGTAGTATATGGACAATATTTTAGATTTAATTGAATATTTGTATTTTAGATTTGTGGATGTGTATTTTAGGAAGTGTGATGATTAATCACCTTTTTTATTGAGGTATAAATTATATAAAGTAAAATTTACCCTTACTAGAATACAATTCTTTGAATTTTGAAAAACACATGTAGTTGTAAAACCACTTTGCAATCAAGTATTTTTTCTTTTTTTTTAAAGATTTATTTATTTATTTATTTATCCCCCCCTTGCTGCTTGTGCTTGCTGTGTCCATTCGCTGTGTGTCTTCTCCGTGTCTGCTTATCTTCCCCTTGCTGTGAGGTCCCGCTGCAACAGCCCCTCGCGCCGCACAGGCCGGCCTGCCCTTACAAGGAGGCCCCGGGAAGCGAACCCGGGGCCTCACACATGGTAAATGGGGGCTCTATCGGTTGAGCCACACCTGCTTCCTGTTGTGAGGGCTTGCTGCATCAGCCCACCGGGCTGCGCGGGCCAGTCTGCCCTCACAAGGAGGCCCCGGGAAGCGAACCCGGGGCCTCCCATATGGTAAACGGGGGCTCTATCGACTGAGCCACTCCCGCTTCCTGCAATCAAGTATTGAATGAGCACTTCCATCACCCGTAAAAGTTTTGCATCTCTGTAGTTTTGCAAACTCTGATGTGTTTTCTTTCTCTATGGTTTTGGCTTTTCCAGAATGTCATCTAAACATAATCATACAATATGTAGCTAGTTGAGTGACTCACTTCACTTAGTATAATGCATTTGAGATCGATTTCTGTTTTCTCATATGTCAGTAGTTAGTTCATTTATATTGTTGAGTTGTTTAGTTATAATAGTTTGTTTCCATTCACCAGTGAAAGGACAGTTGAGTTTTTCTTCCAATTTTTGGCAGTTAGGAATAAAGCTGCTATGACCATTTTGTGTGGAAAAATAATTTTCATTTTTTTGGGGGTAAATACCTAGGAGTTGGGTTGTTGGGTTATGTGTTAAGCATATATTAAACTTTAAACTGCCAAACTGTTTTCCAGAGTGCTCGTGACATTTTGCATTCTCATCAGTAATGAAAGAAAGTTCCACTTCCTCTGCATTTTTGTCAGCATTTGGTGTTTTCAGTTTTTTGTTTCTTATTTTAGCCTTTCTCATAGGCATGTGGTGGTAACTCCCAACTTGTGGTTTCAATTTGCACTTTTCTAATTACTAATGATATTGAGCATCTTCTCACATGCTTATTTGCCATCAAAGAAGAAATACTATCTTTGGTGAAGTGTCTGTTCAAATCTTTTGCTTGTTTTTAAATTGGTTTGTTTTCTTATTCACTAGTCTTGAGAATTCTGTGGTCAGGGTACAATTCCTTTATTACATGTTTTTAAAATATTTTCTTCCATTCTCTGGTTTGTCTTATTATTTACTTAGCAGTGTCTTTTCAAGAGCAGAAGTTCTGGAAGTGAGTGTAGCTCAGTGATTGAGTGCCTGCTTCGCATATACAAGGTCCTGGGTTCAATCTCTGGTACTGCCTTAAAAAAAAAAAAATCAGAAGTTCTTATTTTTGATGACATTCACTATATTGATTTTATTTTTTCCATGTTTCATGCTTTTGGTATTGCATCTAAGACGTCTTAATCTTTGCCTAATTCGAGGTCACAGAGATTTTTCTTTTATGGTTTCCCTAGAACGTTTATTGTTTTAAGTTTTGATTTAGGTCTATGATTCATTATGAGTTAATTGTTGCATGTGATATGAGGTATGAATCAAGGTTTTTTGTTTTTGTTTTTCCCCTTCTACAATAAGGAGTATCCAGTTGTTCTAGTACCATGTCTTCTTTTCTATTGAATTGCCTTTGTTCCTTCTTCGAAAATCAGTTAACCGTAAATGTGATTCTCTTTCTGGACTTTTTATTCTTTGGTCTATGTGTATGTCTTTTGACAACACAACGCTATTCGGTTACTGTAGCTTTTAGTAAGTCTTGCAATCAGGTAATGTGAGTCTTCCAATTTTGTTCTTTTTCAAGCTTATTTTGGCTTTCCTATGTTCTTTGCTTTTCTATAAAATTTTAGAATCAGCTTGTCAGTTTCTACAAAGTCTGCTGGGATTTTGACTGGGATTGCATTCAATCTAAAGATCAATTTGAGGAGAATGGACATCTTAGCAACATTAAGTCTTCCAATCCATGAACAACAGTATATCTCTCCATTTACTTAAGTCTTTTTAAATTTCTCTCATTAGTGTTTTGTACTTTTCATCATTTAGATCTTGTGCATATTTTGTTAGATCTAAAAGAATTTCGTGTTGGTCAAGAAGAAGTAGATCACCTGACTAGTCCCACATCTATTAAGTAAATTGAATTCATAGTTAAAATTTCTTCCAACAAAGAAAATGTCCAGATAGCTTCCCTGGCTAATTCTACCAAACATTTAAGAAAGAAGATAATACCAATTCTACACAAACTCTTCTATATAATAGAGAATATTTCCTAACTCATTTTATGAGGCCAACATTACCCTAACACAAAACTGAGACAGACGTCACAAGAAACCTACAAAACAATATTTTTCATGAATATAGATACAAGCATCCTCAACAAAATACTTGCAAACTGAATCCAGAATTTGTAAAAGGATAATATACCATGATCAAAGTGGGTTTATTCTGGGAATCCAAGGTTCAGTATTCGAAGTTAATATAATCCACTCTGTAAACACACTGAAGAAGAATCTTATGAATGTCTCCATAGATGCAAAATAAAATAAAGCATTCAACACAACCCAACATCCATTCATGATAAAAATTCTTAGCAAATCTAGGAATAGGTGGGATCCCCTTCTACCTGATACATCACATCTACAAAACATCTTCAGTTAGCATCATACTTAATGGTCAAAGAATGAATACAGCCCAAAGATTGGGAAAAAGGCAAGGATGTCTGCTTTATTACTGGTTGTCAGTGTCTTACTGCAGATCCTAGCCAGTGCAGTAGGCAAGAAAAAGAAATGCGAGGTATATAGATTGGAAAGCAAGAAATAAAATTATTCCTATTCGCAGATGACATGCTTATCTACACAGAAAAATCCAAGACTCTACCAAAACTAGTTTAGCAAGATCACAGGATACAAGATGAATATACAAAATCAATTGTATTTACATATGTTGATACTGAACAATTAGAAAATGATTAATCAATTTAAGGCAAATTACACTTTCATGCTTTGTTCCAGAGTTTCTTGAGGATGATAAAAATTCTATTTTGGGTGTACATTCTTGTGGTGCTTTTGTTTTTATTTTGACATTTTAAAGATGAAGTAAAAATTTAAGCACGTAGGCTTTCAGAGAGGAAAATCCATGTGAAGATGGTAATGACAAATGTAAGAATGGCTTTGAAACCAGTATATTTATAGATTTTGTCTTTTCTCTAGAGTAATTACTTGTTTTCCTAACTAGAGGAGGCCTCTATATGTAATTAAAAATATGATGAGGCTTATTTCTGAGTGTGTGCTTTTATGAAAGGTAAGAGTTTGTTATAAGACAGAGTTGTAACAGGATGTTAGAGTTATACAGGGAGCTTTTTCTAAAGCTTAAGCCAGATCAACTAACTATTTTAAATTTGTACAGTTAAAATATTCATCATGTCATTAGAAGATGGTATAAGCCTGTGATTCTTAGAATAACCTAAATAAGACCATGTTCCTGTTACTTCTCTTCTATTGCAATTAGAGTCCTGTACTCTTTAATGCTGAATCCTGATACTCTTAGAATCCTTCGCAACAGACTTTGAAGTGTTTATCTAATTGATATTTGTGATGAAATCTATTTTGTTATTCTTTTCTTAGAGTGTTAGAGCTGGATGGCATATTAAAGATTGTCTTATTCAATTCCATTTTATTGATTTGTGAATTGAAGCCCTGAGAGACCTGTAGACTCTCGTAACAAGACAGACAGTTATATTTTTCTGATAATATTTTAATGTTGCCTCATGTTTGCTAAAGCCTCCAGTCTGAACAGCAGTCCCTAATGGGGCACCTAGTTTAAATAAAACTAATATAGAATATTGCAGCTGTTCAGAGAATATAATGGATGTTTGGTACCAGAGAAATATTAGTTGATTTAAATTAGTTATTATGGTTCAATTTTTTTCATATATTATGAGCTGTTTTTGTTTTAAAGTTATGTTTTGATTGTGATAGTATTTTTTTTTTTTAATATTAATCATTACTGTATAGAGAATAAATGGATCAGCCACACGTCTTTATTTAATGATAGCCACTCAGTTATTAGACTGTTTTAATATTAATACATTCTTGAGAAAAACAAGTGTTTCTATTTGAATTTTTAAACATAGCTTATATGTTAGAATACTTGTGTATTCTTTCAAAGGTTTTCCTTTCCTAATCTGAATTTTAGGAAAGTTAAAATGCCATTTATTAAAAATAGCTTGGGTATTTAAAATTGTTTTGTTTTATAAAATTTTGAGAATGTTATTAATTTATTACTCTGCTAGCAATTTACATTTACCAGTAACACTAGTAATTTACATTTACCAGTATTAAATTTTTCAAGTTTCCTTTGCAATTGATTCTGTAGTCTCTTTGTTTAGCTGTCTTGGAATTTACTATAATTAAAAATTATATATTTACCCATGATAAATAATACAGTTCTCCTTAATTTAAATATTGGAGGTAAATGAATCAAGATAAAACTAGAACTTTTTACCAGTGACCCATTTTTCCCATTTAACATAGCTGACAGATGTTTCTTTAAGTGATTCATGTTTTCTTAAATTTTTTTGATTGTGAAAATAAATTTTCCAGCTAGGGAATTTGGATTTCCAAGAAAGGCATAAAGGAAAAAAAATCAAATTTTTAATGACAGCATCCAGAGATAAGTTACTTGTTAACACATTAATCTTTATTTCATTTTAAATATGCTTTCTATTTTATATTTTCTTTGCGTGAAGTATGTTCCTTACATATTTACATGATTTTTACATTCCAACGAATAATATTGGGTTTACTTTATAGGCCCCAGTCAGAAGACAGATGAAAGCCAAGCAACTAAATGCACAGTCTTATGGTGTGACTAGTTCAACAGCTCGGCGGATATTGCAATCTTTAGAGAAGATGTCAAGCCCTCTAGCGGTAAATTTTTAAAATCACCCTTAAGAAATACCTTTAAATTACCCTTGAGTTTAGTGACAATCTTAATTTCGTTCTTATTTCGACATTAACAGGATGCAAAAAGGATTCCTTCTCTTGTTTCTTCTCCCCAGAATTCTGTAAGTTGACTTTTAATAAACCTTTTAGAAATGCTTTTTATTTTATTTTTGCTAATGAAAGTCGTATTTTTCAGTTTCCCATACATTCTAATGGTATTTTATTTTTCAGCCTCTTCATAGGAGTGGGCTAGATATTACAGATATTCGGGCCAAAAGGGTGAAGGTAAGGCTTCTTTAGCATTTACTTTAGGTATCAGCAATTTTATTTTGTTTATTTTTAAATTGGCAAATATACAAATTAGATTTAGTTGATAGTCATATTAGGGAATATGTTTTAAATAAGGTTTTTTAGTTGAACATCACAGTTCTTCTCTGGTGCTCAGTACATTGCTGAATATGTAGTAGTAGTAGCGGGTGTTCAGTCAATAATATTTGTTTTTTTATCATTTCCATCTTCAGGATTTTGACTCTTAATGTTTTGATAAATAAAAATAGTGAACAAAGCTTGAAGTGTTTAGTAATTAGAAGATCTAAACTTAACTCATTAACCAATGTTATGTCAAGTCTTTTGTGTGTGATAGAATTTCAAGTTGACACATCTGTCAGCCAAAATACTCTTCTAAGATGTCAGATCTAATGAAAAATGTAATGTAGGTTATATCTTGAAACTCTCTTAGTGTATTCTATTTGGTTAAAATTAACTTTGGAAGTTACTGTGGAAAAATGAAAAACAAAATGCTCAGATACTCTAGGATTTAAGTGGTGTATTTTTTGTTAATTATAATTGTGGCTAGTGAAGTATCCTTCAGGATATGTATATTCTTGGATCTTTACTTGTGGAAGCATTCCTTACAACATCAGGTTCCCCAAAGGTAATTCATAAAATCGTCATAGTTAATTATGGGAACTATATATGAGGATTAGTAAGTTATTAAGAATCTAGTGCAGAGAAGAAAGCTAAAATTGAGGAATAGAGTAGCTTCTCAGTATTTTGAGTTGCCTAGAAATTTCTGGTCAAGTAAGAGGGGACTCCATTATGATCTGCTATGATGGAATTAATTTAAGCTGTTAGCTGCTTTTCTCAATGATCACATTAATATCAGATTGCTTTTTTTAAAGTAAATTTTAAAAGTTGTGCCATAATATAAATAAGGTCTCTTCAATAAAATTTTTACTAATGGGTGAGTATAGCAGCAATAAAATTTTATTAATGTGCTAGGAAATATAAAGGACAGAATACAATATTGTAATTCATGTTTCATGGATATAATCAGAACATTCTACAAAATAGTCTGTCTCATTGAATTGTAGGGTCACACTTGTGATGAGGATTTAGGGAAGAGCTAGTAACTCTATAGAGACTTTGCCTTGGAAGTCAACACTGTTCCCAGCTGCTGCTGAGTGAAAGGACTCTATTCATAGTATTAAAATCTTTGGACAGAGTAGATGCTTTTGGCTTTAGCCGTTTTTGTATACCAACAGGATTTTTCTATCAATGTAGCAAGGAACTGTTGACAAAACACTTATGTGCTTGGATAATAAAGTTAGTTTATTTCATCATCTGAAGTCTTAACAGTGTTTCCTCAATTAGGCTTAAATTGTAAGTTTTTTTTTGGTTTTGCTTTTTAAAATTGTAAGTGTGGGGAAATCAACTTGGAGGAGATTTGCTCACAGCTTTTAGAATGAAAATATTTTCATAGCAAGTTAAAAAATATATGAGGCTGAAGGAAATTTAGCTAGAAATTTGGGAGAAAAGTGGCAAAATCAATTGTAATTGATTTAGTTTAAAATTCAGCCTGGTGGAATGGATGTAGCTCAGTGGTTGAGTGCTTGCTTCCCATGTTTGAGGTCCTGGGTTCAATCTCCGGTACCTCCTGGAAAAAAAAAAATTCAGCCTGTAATGCTGAGATTTCTGGAGCTGGTTTTTAAGATTTATTTATTTACTTTTTATCTCTCCCCTCCGTCTCTCTCCTGTTATGTTATCATCTTGCTGTGTGGTTCCGCAGGGCTTCATGGCTCACCCGCTCATGGGGCCTAGGGGCTCACCCGCTCTCAGGGCCTGACGGCTCACTGGCGGGCCTGCTCACCTTCTGTATTTTTCTTTATTTTACTGGGAGGTTCCAGGGATCGAACCCAGGTCCCTCCATATGGGAAACAGACACCCCACCATTTCAGCCACATCCGCCCCCTGGAGCTGTTTTAAATATAGTTTTATTTTATGTATGTGTGCCCATGCATATGTGTAAAAAATCATTAAGTTTAATCCATTAAACTACAGCCTATTCATGAAACTTTTATATATATGTATATATATATATATGTAAAACCAGATACATGTCCTTGCTTTTATTACTGTCAGTTTTTCCCCTTGCATTGGTTTGTGTCTTCTGGGCCATGGTCTCTAGATCACATTAGTTCCTGTCAAATTATTCTTAGATCTGAATTATTATGATATATATATCTATATAATAAAAGTTTGTCTTTGATTTCTGTTTATCTGTAAGGTGGACTCTCAGTATCCTCCTGTTCAGAGACTCATGACCCCAAAGCCAGTTTCCATAGCAGCAAATCGAACTGTTTATTTTAAACCATCTCTGACCCCATCTCGTGAATTGAGGAAGACTAATCAAAGAATTGTTAAAAAGCACAGTGTAAGTGTGTGTTTTATTTTCACTGAAGTATTTGAACATTGACTAGAATGAGTAAAAATAATATAAAATACAGCTGCTCTACCGCTTCAGTCTAGCAACTAGATAATGCATAAAATTTGTAATTTAGTTAAATTGATAGCCTTTAAAATAGCTGTCACCACCTTCAAATTCTAAACTAGTGTTTACTTGTAAGGTCTAGTATATGCTCACTGTCTAGATAATTTTGCTGGTCTTATTTTATCTGTATTTCCTTTGTTTTTGTTGCTGTCATCGTTCTTGAACTATCTGAAAGTAAATTTCAGACATCATCTGTTTGTTTACCCCTAATTACTAAAATGGCATGCATTTCTCAGTACTTTCGCCTATGTTACCATATTTAAGAAAATTAATGTTAATGCCTCCCTAATACCATCTAATACCCAGTCCACATTCAAATGTCTGTAGCTGTGATTTTGAACCAGGATCCAAGTAAGATTTACTCGTTGCTTCTGGTTTTGTCCTTTCTCCTACCCCTGCCATTTTATTTTTTTTAATAATAGCTTTATTGATATATAATTCACATACCATATAATTCACCTATTTGAAGTGTGCAGTTCAGTAGTTTTTAGTATATTGAGAGCTGTGCAATGGTCACCAGCATCAGTTTTAGAGCATTTTCATCATCGATGCCACTCTTCCCACCATTTCAGCCACATCCGCCCCCTGGAGCTGTTTTAAATATAGTTTTATTTTATGTATGTGGAATCATGCAGTATGTAGTCCTTTGTGGCTGGCTTCTTTCACTTAGCACAGTGTTTTCAAGGTTTATTGATGTGTAGCATGTATCAGTACTTCATTCCTTTTTGGGGGTGAATAATATTTCATTGTATGGCTATACCAATATTTTGTTTACCTAGTCATCAGCTGATAGGTCATCAGGTTGTTTCCACTTTTTGGCTATAATGAATAATGCTGCTGTGAACATTAATGGACAAGTTTTTACGTGACCATGTGTTTTCATTTCTTTCGGGTTTATACTAGGAGTGGAATTGCTGGGCACTTTTTTTTGGAGGGGGTGGGTGTTGGACATTGGTTTTTGAAGAGACCAGGCCAGTTGTCTTATAAAATATCCCACACTCTGGGTTTGTTTGGTTTCTTGTAATGTCATTTATATTTATATGGTCATAAGTGTTTATTGCATTTACAGAGCGTTTTGCATGTGCCTTTACTTGTATTTAATCTTATTTGATTGTCATAACTCAATTTCTTGAGAAATTTCAAACTTCAAGAAAAGGTAAAAAAATAATGATTGCCCCTATGCATTTTATCTTGATTCACCAGGTATTAACATTTTGCCATATTTGACTTACCTCATCTTAGTTGAACCTTTTTTTTTTTTTTTTT
>JAQZBX010089611.1:0-12609 GCA_029593785.1 Cabassous unicinctus
GGGGGGGGGGGGGGAGGAGGGGAAGACTGGAGGAGAGGGATATGCACCTAACATACCTAATATTTAATCACCAACAACTTGGGCTCAGAAACCTATGGGGAATAAATTTTATAAACCAGCCTGGAAATGACTCTTAAAAATATACCTCTAGGATTATAAACTCTGAACTCACCATATATTGTCATTTTCAGGCTATCTAAAACTCTTACCATTTCCATCAAGCCTCATACCGAATTCTTCCAGATCTATTTCTGGAGTCTGCTTCATGCAGTTTTACCTACTTTACATTAAATTACTCACAGATCAGTTTTTTCCTGAAAACTTCACCCTACCACACCAAATTCAAATAGCCCTGTATCAGAGAATCTCATCATTCAAAAGATCTACTTCAAATGCTCCACTGGAGTATTAAGGACAGTAACCCCACTCTAAACTCAGCCCTGCTTGTTCCAAATCCAGGAAAGCAACTCCATAAGCCACACCACAAGGAGTATACTGGCAATGGGGGCCAAGTGACCCCAAAGCAGAATGTCTCCTTTGGACACAAATGGTACCCTACCCAGTGTGAAACCACTGGGCAATTCCCATTTCATTTCTGATGGGTCCTGGTGGGATGGAGGGTGACAGAGGTAAGCGACAACTTCTTACACAAAGAGATAACAGGTGGGAAAATGCTGATTTTCCTCCTACAGCAAACACCTGTATTACAATTCCTATTACCTGAAGAATTCTGTCATTGTCAAAAACAACACCATTCAATTATCACCCTTTCTCCCCCCAAACCAGAAAAGCCATGAACCCCAAATTGTCTTACCCTCTCTCTCTCTTCCTCCTGCCGTCTTATTCCTTCTCCTTTCCAGGGCTCCTGAACTTTCTGTAAACAAATTGTCTGGGTTACAGAGACCCGTTAGGGTGCAGAGAGCCACCAGAAAGCTGTGGAGAACCTCAGGAATTTTTTGACTGTCAGCAGTCAGTCTGGAAAAGCAGACCCCAATCAACAATCCAAAGGTGGAAGGCTATAATAAGAGGAGTGTAATACTACCCCTAAGTGGATCCAAGGGAAATAAATCCAATTCCCAGAAATTAAGAACTCTATAACCAACTTATTATAGGTTCCACCCCTATAAGACACTGGTAACCAGAGGTCAGAGAACATAAGAGCTGGAAGAGGAGGAGGGTCTCTGCTCCTTGAGGAGTAGCTCAGAAGGCAAAGCTGAGGGTTGAGGGGGGGGATGCACAAGCCCTTGTGTCAGGCACAGTGCCAGTTGAGGCCAAGCTACTTCCTCTGGCCTCCCCCCCACTTCTGCGAGGATTTCGCCCCCTGCCTACCCAAGGCCTTGTGCCAAGAAGTGCCTCCCTCAGCTTGCACAGTGGTCTATCTATTGGGGACCCCAGCTGTCCTCAAAAAACCTTCGCTCCCCTGAGACAGCCCCTGGGAGCTTTCTCCTGATGTTGTCCCCCACCTCTTCCTCAAAGACCCTTCCTTGGGACGCCCCTCCTTCCCCTCCAGGGAGCTGAACTCTGCCACCCACCAGGCAGACACCCGCCCCCTAAGCCCCCCCATTCCTCCCCATCGCCCGCTCCACAACCACTTCCGGTTCCGGGACCGACACACATACAGTCACATCGTGGGCCCCCCCTTCCCGCCCCCCCTCAAGGAAAAGGGGAGGGGGAGGAGCAGGGAGCTTGGCGCGCGCCGGCTGCAGCGGCGCGAGACTCACCCGGCGGCGACGGCTGCGGCGGCGCCAGAGCCGAGCGCGGGAGGGGCGGCGCGTGCTGGGAAAGGAGGGAGCCGAGTGGGGTGGGAGGATCAGGAGGGGGCGAAGGGAGGGGGAAGAGCGCAAGGCGGAGCGCGCGGGCACGCACTTTAGGCGCGAGACAGACCCACACACTCACGCACGGAATGCGCGCGAGACACCCGCAGGGCGGGGGCGCGAGGCAGTGGGTGGCCCCCCTCCGTCCCTCCCTCCCCTTACACTCACCCGGAAGTGGTGCTGCAGCTTGTGCTCCCGAGAACCCCAATTCATCCACTCCCCCCTCCCTCCCTCCCTCCCCCCTACAAGCTCAGAGAAGAGCTGCAGCGGAGAGAAGGCGGGAGCGCCGGAAACGAAAAGGGGGGAGGGAGGGAAATAGCAATGCAGGGGGAGCTGGAATGGGGAAGGAAGGGGGGGGCCCTGCAAAGGCCGAGTCACTTCCGGGAGCGTCTAGAGCATATCCGGCGCTCCTAGCGCTCCAGGATATTCAGGGCAGAAGTTACCCTGAGTAGGGGCGGAAGTGGCTTCTGCCCAGGGACGCAGTGGAACCTCTGTGAAGTGATGCCACAACGGAAGTGGAGGCGGGCTCTGCTAAGGGCGGAAGCTGAACTCTCAGACCAGCGGTCCGGGGCTTCCGGAAGGGACTTCTGGGGAAGTAGGAGGGTTGGAAACGTGACGGGCTAATGAATTATACATCAAGGTTTCTGGGGAGGTATGGATTCTTAAAAGGACAGGGTCTCATTTCCCTTCCCTCAGGATGAAACAGCCTGATGTCGAAAGTTACCACTATTTTTTCTTATACCCCCAACGAATGTCTCAGCTCTTTGCAAATGTGGAAAAGGATAATGTGTCAATATTTTTGGTAATGTGTCAATAATTTTCTGAAGTCCCTACTCGGAGCTAGAGAGTAAAATGAAAACAAAAACAAAAACAAACAAACAAAAAAAAAACTTCTGTCATCAAAATCTGACCACACCCATCATTCTCTTTGCTTTGGTCTTTAAATTCTTATTGCCTCTCCGATGTCTCTATTCCCTCACCCTGCTTTACCTTTTCAAAATTATTAGTACTATGGTATATTTGTTACAAATGATGAACCAGTAAGATTTTAATTATATTAACCAAAATCATAGTTTATATAGGGTTCACTCTTTGTGTTGTAGTTTTATGGGTTTTATTAACATTTTTATTGTGACATGTACACAACATAAGATTTCCCATTTTAACCACTTTCAAATATACAATACAATGGTGTTAATTACATCCACAATGTGATGCAAGACTGTCAGCTCCTTCAAGGAAGAAACGGTGCCTCAACTGTGGAATTCCTCACACTGCTTTGCAGAGCACATAGCACATG
Source organism: Cabassous unicinctus (assembly GCA_029593785.1). Lineage (NCBI taxonomy): Eukaryota > Metazoa > Chordata > Mammalia > Cingulata > Chlamyphoridae > Cabassous > Cabassous unicinctus. The sequence continues at coordinate 3,115 of JAQZBX010089611.1, forward strand.
CTGAATAAACCTATGTTTGCATGAATGAATGCTGCACCAGCTTGCACTCCGATCTGGCCAGAATCCCTCCAGGCTTAGCTGTATTTTGACTGAAGAATTGAGGTGCTTCCTATTAACAGTAATAGCCCTATGCTTCAAAAACAAAATAACCCTAACTGAAATCATTATAATGTTAACTTTACTGATAATGAAAATAAGACAGAAGGTTTAAGTGATTTTTCCAAGGTCATAACAAGGAAGTAGCAAAGGACACCTAAAACAAACAAGTGATTAAATAGAGGGTTTTCTTTGACTTGTAAATATGGTATCTTTTTAAAAAAATGTCTACTCTATTCAATTTTGGGGCTCCACACTGTCTGTTAACTGAGCAGCTTCAGTTGGCAGCCAAAGGGTGTAAAGGGTTCAGATGTGACCAAACCTAGCTTCTATATAGGTTAGAGACTGCCGATTGGAGAGACCTTGACTCTGATGGCTGGGGTGGAAAAGTGAAAGCAAAATAGTGGTAATCACAGTATGAGCCGGTTCTCCTTCTGTCCTTTCCCTATTTACATGAACTAGTACTCCCCGGAACTCAGTGTCCCTGTCAGCCCTGTTCCTGCCCTTGCATAAGAAGCAAGTTTTAAGTGCTTTGAACTCCTTAAAGAAACGCTTGAGAATGATAAATGTGGGGCGTTGAGGGAGGAGGGTTGTTAATTTTAGCCTGGGGATCTACAGCTGGCACACTGTTTCCATCTCCACTCACTTCCACACCCGGAGTTCTGCCTGGGAGATCCCTCCTCCTGGGGGCTTCCCCATTCCCTGGTTTGGTCTGAGCCACAGTGGTAAGCATTCCAGAAAAATGCTTGAGAAGCCTGGCTGAGTCATTTGATGCACCGCCCAGGAGGCGAAGGAAACTTGGTGATGAGGCGCTGGTCCCAGGGGTGCCTTCTGACTCCCGGGAGGGTGGCAAGGCAGTCGCTTATGTGCTTGCTGGGCACTGAGCAACGACTCTCTCCTCTGCCCCTTGAAGGCTTCTGAGGCCCTCCTGAGGCCCCACAGTCCCTTTCTCAACTCTACCAGAGATAAAGGATAGGATCTGTTTGCACGCCCCCTCAGGGTGCACATGGCAACGTGATCTGATCTAGTTTGGGATAATTCCTTTAGCACAACTCTGAAGACTAGGACGTCTCCCTTCTGTCTTTTCCTGCACCTGACTTTCCCTGAGGAAGGAGGGCAATTAGGGAGAGGGAACAGGCAAGGATTTCCAGTGTCTTGCTGGAGTATTCTAATTTATTTAAATTTAGAGAAACAGCAGTCTAATCAAGCAGTAATTAATTCCCTCTTCATTAGGGGTCTTCTGCATATGGATGAGCCGCGGGGTCACGCTGTCCCTCTGAGGAGAGACAGCTGCTGAAGGTGCTAGAGCCCAGTGTGCCCCTCTTTTCTCCCCACCCTTACCCCGCAGACAAGGACTAGATTCCTGTGGGGAAAGAAGGGAAAGGTTAATGAGGCTCCCTCACTAAGAGTGCCCTCAGCCCACCCTTAGGTTCCAATGGGCTTCTCCGTGAGGGCTGTGGCTGCCCCTCCAGCTGGCTGGGATCACTCCAGGGCCCCCGGGGTTGCTTGGTGCTCTCCTCAGAAGTTTGTTTTCCTCGCACCTCTGCTTTTAGTTGGCTCATCACTCCTCCTCTCTTAGGGAGTCTGACACCCTGCACGCACACATTGCTCCGAGCCCATGAAATACGCTCCCACCTCCCCACACTCTCCTCAGTACACAGTGAACCTTCCAAACACCACAAACACATACACAGCCCTAACGCTGGCTTCAGCATTAGCATTAGCTCTGCGCTGCCCAGATTGTCCTCTTGTACACTCCACGCTCTTCCATCCTCCTTAGGGCTACCCCACTTCCAGGGAGCAAGTGGGGCACAGACGGGGAAGAGGGTAGAAATGGGGCCTGGGTGGTTACCATGGCAACGGAGCCTAGCAGCAGCTGACAGGCTGGTGTGTGGGCTTTTTCAGGGCTGCTACAAGAGCCAAACCCAAAACGGGGGCCTCAGAGGTGACTGGTCCCAGCCGAGCAGTTTGTGCTCCCTCCTCCAGACACACCCCTTGTGTCCGGTGCTCTCCCCTGCAAGCAGAGACTCGCTCTCAGAGAGTAGGGGCAGCCAATGACGACGGTCAACCACAGGACCTTAATGCTGCATGGCTTTCGGGGGGTAGGTGGGGATGGGAGCAGTTAGGGAGCAAGGCTGAGAGTAAGCCAGGCAGGGCAGCCTCACTGCCGTGGTTCCCTCTCAGCTTTTCCATCACTCCATCTTGCCCTTTGCCTTTCGCCCTGCACCCTCCTCCACCTGTCTTACTGGCTCTCTCTTCCTTCTCTTGCTCGCTCCATTGCCCGCCCTTCCGGGTAATTTTCGCTTTTCTTCATGGTGTCTCTTGACCTTCACTGGCACCTTTTCCCTTTCCCTCAGCTGCTCCTCCTCAGGGCTGCTTCCTTCAGCCTCTCTTCATTCTCCCTCCTTCCACTGTCCCACATCGAAGCCCCTGATTCGCCGCTCCAGGCCAGAGCAGGCCAGGTCACCTCGCCCTTCTCCTCCCTCCTGGCCGCCAGTCCCCTCTGTGTTCCACAGGGGTCATCAGGCAGAACCAGGGACTCACATATCTTGCAAAGGCTTTATTTGAAAAGTTTGAAACTTACATCCCACGAGAATTCAAGATTATCACCACGAGAAGAAGAGAGAGATAATACAAAAATATATATCACAGCATAGGAGCCAGGTAAGAGGGGAAGAAGGAAGGTGGAGAGACAGTGAGGGGAGATGAATTCAAGGAGAGAGAAACGGGGAAGAAGGGGGGATGGCAGAATGAAGGAGGGAGGGGGGGGATGAGAGGGCACCCAGGAAGAGGAGGGGTAGGTAGATTTGGAGGCAGCACTCCCCATGGCCTTGGACCAGCTGGCTCCAGTTCCTGGCAGCTTAGTGGAGTGGGGGAGCCCTCTGGGAGACTGGGAAGGGGAGGACTGGCTCAGGGGGCTCTGAGTTCCAGAGAGTGATACACATAGAGACAGCCAGGTCAGACAAGACAAGAAGGCTTAGGGGGAGGGCAAACGGGAGCCCCTTCTCCTTTAGTGCAGCAGGTGGCTCCCCAAAAGCCATCTCTCAGACATCTGAATTTAGCAGCAGGGTGGGGGAGAAGTTTGGGGCCTCACTACCCACATTCCCATGGGGGAGCCCTCAGGGTAATGAGAGCACCCTTGGAGTGGGATGGGGGAGACATAACACATGACATGGAATGGGTTGGGACAGTGGCAGATGAGGGCACAAGGGGCCCCCAGCTCACCTCCCACCCACCTCCGGGGCAGCATGCAGGGGCCACAGAAAGGACCTCAGTGGGTGTTCGTGAGGGAAAATGTGAGCACGACACGCAACACCACAACAAGGGGCCAGGAAATGCAGGGGAGAGGTAAGATGTGCATGTGACACTGGCCACCGAGAGGCTGAGCTGAGCCGGGGATGTGGGAAGAGAAAGAGCGAAACACGGGAAACAAGAGGGAGAATATGAGAGGCTGGCTGCGGAGAGGGAGGTGGACAGAGAGAGGGTGCAGAAGACGACTGGACAACAGCATGAGTGTGTGGCGTGGCCTGTGAGGGTGGAGGTGAGTGTGCAAGGCTTTTGTGTGAGTGTGCAAGGGTGGGGATGGGGACCAGAAGCCACAAATACGAGGTCCCCACCTACAGGAGGGTGAGCAGAGAGGATTGCCCACAGGGCCAGTCAGGGTTCCAGGGGTGCAAGGGCAGGAGTCAGGAGCCCCTGCGGGCCAGGCCCCCCACAGCTGCCCCCCCCTCAGTGGGATGGGGGCTATGGCAGCCCCTTGGCCTCCTGCTTGGCGGCACCCCAACATTGGGGGCATCACAGATTCACCAGGGGAATCCTGAGAGGAAGAGGGAAAGGGCACAGTCAGGGACCAAGGGGGGAGGTCAGAATCAAAGGGGAGGTCCAAGGCAAAAAAGGGGAATGGGGGTAAGAGGGCAGAGTTCGAGCTCAACAGCAGCATGAGAACAGGACATAGATCCAGAGAAAGTGGGAGAAGAAGGGTCCCCTCAGAGAGGAGCTGGTCCAGCCCCCTCAGGAGAGCCAGGGACCAGGCTGGGAAGGAGAGCTGGGGGTTTGGGAAGGCTAGGTCTGCCCCTCCCCACCCGCCCTGGGAGCACCCCCCCAGGGTTCCTCCGAAGACCTCCCTCCGTCCCCTCCCCTTCCCCCCCTGCCCTCACCGGTTCAACTGGAAGGCTGGTGCCCCCTTGGGCTGAGGCATCCCAGGCCGGGGTCCCCCTCGGGGCTCTTCGTGGTCAGGGGTGGGGGTGGGCGAGTCCCCGAAGGCCCCCAGCACAGTGACACCAGCCGGGGACAGGTCTGTCAGGGGCTGCTGGCTCTCCTCCTGCCTCAGGGCACCCTGCTGCCCCGAGGGCCGGCGCCGCTTCTGGCTGCGGTCCCAGCTGGACCATGGGGACAAAAGAGGTTCTTTCACACACTGAGATGCCCTCCGCCCTGCACCCAACATCCAACGCTGAGAAACCTGGCCCCCAACAGTTCCCTATACTGAATCTCCCGGGACCATAACCATAAAATCATGTCCCCACCTCCCAGGGGCCTCGGCTACCGTGCTCTCAATGCTCTTGGAGCCAAACTCTGGTTCTGAGCCTCCAGAGCCACAGAAGTAGCCTCCCTCTCCCTCCGCCCCCCCCCCCCGCCCCCGCACTCCCCCGGCGGCCTTCCTCCTGCCTCCTCAGCAGGCACCTGGCAGGTTTAGTTCTAGCTCAAAGTCAGCTAATGACCTGAAGTCCTGAGTCTCATGATTCTCTTAGTAAAGTGTGAAGACTGAGTGGCCCATTATTAAATGTGTGCAAAGCAAATGTGTGCAAAGCAAGCTCCAGATTTTCCTCTTCCCTCGCCCCCAAGCAGCCCTAAGAAGGGGCCTTGTAGACTGGGTCAGTTTTCTTTCTGGGAAGAAGTGGGGACAGGAGGTGCCCACCAAGCCCCCAGGGTACATAAATAACCCCCCATCTCTGCCAACACTGGCCCTGATTTCTCACTGTCTTCCACCGCCCCCCAAATCCTCACCACTTCTTTCCAAGGTCTTCCCTTAATGCCCCATTTCCTACCCACCATCCTCAGCAAAGTTGCTGTCCCCCTTGCTGCCCCCATCCGTGGGTTCCCACCCCCCACCCTGCCCCACAGCTTACCAGAATTTGAAGATGATGCCGGTGGCCACCAGAACGATGATGATGGAGATGGTGATTGTGACATAGAGCTGAGGGTCCACACCTGATTGGGGTGGGGAGAAAGTTTCAGTGAGGCCCAAGGCAGTGGGAGTCGGGGTGAGGGCAGGCACCGGGGTCGGACAGCATGGCGAACCTGCCCTTTTTATTCTTATCATCAGCTCTCCCCTGAGTTTTCAGCTCTTTTCCTCCCAAATCCTTTTCTTCTACTTTCCCAAAAGTACTTCACCGAATCTTACGTGTTCCTGTGCAGGAGGCAGCTCATGCACAGAAGCTGGGGAGTGGAGACGACCATCTCATGGGCACTTCCCAGGCCCAGACTTCGCCCTGCAGGCCCCCTCTTCCAGGGTCTTCCTCCACCTGGAATACTCCCACCCTTTTTCCCAGGCTCAGTTTCCTAGCCCTGCCCGTCTGTCTCCTCCTAAAGACATGCTGTGAGTGCCTGAATGAGACAGCATTTACACCTTGTCCCCAGCGTCCAAACATCTGCCTCCTCCAGCAGACCTGAACTCCTCGATGGTCAGATGGCATCTTCTCCATTCTGCCCCCCTCCCTGCCCAGCTTGGTGCCTGGCATGTCTGCTGAAGGGGCTACCAGCCAAGGTGTCCGTCTCTGACCCTCAGGTTCTTCCACCAGCCTCTCCCACTCACCTTCCCCACGGCCCCCGAACAGGAACGGCCGCAGGGTGGCAGGCGCCTCTCCAAGGATGAGCCCGTCTCCATCACCCCGCATGGAGTCTGAGTTGGGGTGCGGGGTAGCCAGCCCATGGGGGGCTGCGAAGCCATAGTCCAGGGGCAGAAATCCAGGATTGGCAGAGTTGGGGTCCCCTCCATCCTCTCGAGACACTGTGGGGCCCCACACGATAGCCCAGGGGTACTGGGATGAGGGCGGCCCCTCCTCAAAGCCCGATGGGGTGGCCGGGGGCGCGGTGCCTGGCAGGGCTTGCCGCCGCAACCTTGGCACCCGAGGGGATCGGCTTGGTGGGGGTGCCCGCTCCCACACACATACGTGGCGGGGTGCTGAAGGGCCTCCCCGCGCACATGGGGGGCGGGCTGGGGCTGGTGGGGTTCGAGGGGAGGAGGAGGAGCCCTGAGCAGGTGGCGGCAGAGGCAGCAACAGCAGTGGCCAGAGCGGGAGGAGGTGGGACAGCAGGAGTGCAGGCCTGCAAGAAGGGAGAGCAAGTGGGTGAGAGATCCTGGCAGCCAGGGCCCTCCCTCCAGGTATTTCTGCAAAAGCAGGTGGGCCGTGGACAGCCTCTGGCCTCTTGTCTCATCTTCCGAGGGTCTAGCTCTCAGGATGGAGAGCCCTGGGTGGGCCTAGGAGGCAAGGAACCAACACCCCAGGGAAAATAGTCCTCAAGCTCCCCTCTGCTGCACCAAACTTACCACATCCTGGACTCCATGTCTGAGGTCTTCCTCAGCTGTGATCCAGATTTTCAACTTTTGGCCTTTACTGCAGAAAAAGGAGGTAGTCATACCCTGCCCCAGGCCTGCCCTGCATTCTCCCCCCAGCTCATTCAGACACCAATTCTATCCCCACCTCTACCCCTGCGGCCACCCAGGATTCACTGCTTCTTAGCATCCTTTTGGGGAGAAACCCTCCCAGAGTGGCTCCTCATCCAGCCCCCAGCCCCTACCTACAACTTCCCAGGCCCCTGTTACCTCCCCACCCCAGAGTCTACTCTCCCCTCTCCACTCTCCGGCTTCCTTCCTTCTCACTTCCTCTGCCTGCAGCTCCAAGCGCTCCTTGGATCTTAATTTAGAGTCAAGAACCTTGTGATTCCTGGAGCACCTACCGCTAGGGAGGGAGTCTGAGGGTGGGGGGAGGGAAGGAGAAGTCAATCTGAATGTGTGAGTGTGTGCGTGTGCGTGGGGGGTGGCTCCAGCCTGCCCACCCCACTTGCAGTCCGAGGCATTTCTCTTATGATTGGCCCCAGAAGGGCAGGAGGAGATGGAGGGATGGAAGAAAAGAGACAGAGAGAGAAGTGGGTGGGAGAAAAAGTAGAGAATAGAATTTTTGCTCTTAATATTTAAGCATCCAAATGCACAGGTGCCCACTGAAGGGAGGTGAAGTTGGGAAGAAGCCACCCCCTTAAATGTTGCTCTCCTGGGCAAAGAGAAGATTCTCCTGGGAGAATACAGGTGGTCAGTTTTGAAAGTGGAAGGGCATGTTCTTAGAGCTGAGGGTGGGTCCTTCCCCACCAGGCTTCCCAGAATGAATGAGGGTGAGACACCCAGTGTCCCCTGGATTCTGAGTCTAAATTTGCACATGGAGTACTCACAGAGAATAACAGAGGAATAAAATGGGAGAAAGCTGGGAAAGAAACTGGGGAAGTGGGCAGTGGGGAGAGATGTGGAGGGGTGAAGGACTGAGAGAGGGTCTGCTGGTTAAGAAAGAGGAGGGAGAGGGAAGGTGAGGAGGAAGAGGGTGTAGAGCTTGGGGCTGGGGGAGGAATCAGTCCTTCAGGGAAATGGGCTGGGGAAGAGTGGGGGATGCTAAGGTAGAAGAGGATAAGAGAAAAGGTCGGGAGGGGAAGGGACCGAGGTGAAGGGGCTGCAGGAGCAGGGGAAGGAGCAGGCAGGCAGGATCTATGTGGCATGGAGAAATGGAGAGAGTGGAAGAGGAGGGGAGAGAAAGGGAGGGAGAAGACCGGGCATGGGGAGAAAGGAGATGGAGAAGGAGAGAACCTAATAGAGAAGACAAAATGAGAAGAGGCAGGGCTGGGAGGACAGAGAAGCGGAAGGGTAAAGATGGAGGAGTTGGAAATTGTTTCTTCAGATTTAATGGGATATGGAGATATGGAAAGACATAGGGATGGGGGCACGGTGGGAAGAAGAGAGGGAGGAAAAGAAATGGAAGCTAGCAGCCAGAGGGAGCGAGGAAGGAGTGTAGAGCGAAGCAGTGAAGCGGAGAAGGCTCGCAGGGACGTCTGTGGCCAGCTGACGCCAGGACTCGCCCCTCGCTCTTGCGGACCCCCTCCAACGTCAACTCCAGCTCTAGGACCCCGCGCTCCATTTAGCCACCCCCTCCAGGAAGCCTGCAGTCCCCCGGCTGGCGCGCCACCCCCACCCGCTCCTCGCTCCTCACCGACCTGTTGTGCGCAGGAGACGAGCTGGAGGGGGGGGCGGGAGCCTGGGGGGGGGGAAGCCGGGCCCCAGCCCCAGCGCGGCCCCCATCCCACCCCTCCCACGGGCCCGCGCTCCCGGGACCCAGCCGGAAAGCGGCGAGAGTGGGGGCAAAAGGAGGAGCAGGAGGTGGGCAAGGGGTCCGGAGGGAGGGAGCGGGGCAGCGGAGAGGGGGCTGCAGGCAGGAGGATGCACCGAGCCAAGGCGGGCTGGGGGCGGCCGCGGGGACCGGGACCGCTGCACCAGGGAGGGCAGGAGGGATGGAGACCGCGGCGGGGCGGGGAAGCCGGGAGCTGGGGACTCGAGCCCGGCAAGGGACCGCGCCGGGAGGGGCGCGAGGCGGAGGGCGCCGAGTCGGGAGGCGCGGGGCCGGGCTCCCCGGGGGTGGGGGCGTGGGGGGCCCTCCCACTCACCTGCATGTCGGGTGCGGCAGCGCGGCGGCTGCGGGAGCTCTTTGCTGCGCGGGGCTGGGGAGGTGCCGGCGCGGGTGGGGCGCGGGGCATGGTCGGGGGGCTTGGCTGGCTGCGGGGCGCTGGAGCGAGTGGGGGGCGGGCGCCCGGGGCGCGGGGCGGCGGCGGCGGCGGCGGGAGATGCTCGGCTCGGCTGGGCTCGGCTGGGCTCGGCTGGGCTCGGCTGGGCTCGGCTGGGCTCGGCTGCGCTCGGGCTGCGCTCGGCTCGGCTGGGCCTGTTCGGCTGCGCTCGGCGCGGCGGCTCGGGTGGCTCCGTCTCCGCCTCTCCCGCTCCCGCCCGTAGACCGCGCACGATTTAACCCTCCCGCCGCCGCGCCGCGGGAGACGCGCCCAGCTCGGCGGGCGGTGGAGGGCTGGAGAGGGCGGTGGGTGGCGAGGGACCGCCCGGCTCCCCGGGGTCTGAATTTCCCCACCCCGACGCCGTGGACACCCATGGTCGGTCAAACAGTTTCTGAGATTCTGAGTCACCCATCCTGGGCTTGGAGTCTAGGCCTGGAGGTGGGGGAGAAGACCCCGCACCATCTTTGGATTATCCCGGGTTTCACTCTGGCCCATCCACGATACATTCTTCCTGAAGTAACCCAAATGATCTTTAGAATAATTAAATCACGTGGCTTTTCCAGCCCTTGGAAAACGACCCAA
>JAQZBX010089612.1:0-12610 GCA_029593785.1 Cabassous unicinctus
ATGAAAAGAGAAGGCAGGAAACAGACACAGAGAATTGCCCAGCGAATGGACACAGAACAGCAAAGGGGGGGGGGAGGGGCTGTTTAAAATGGATAAAGTAAATAAATGAATCTTTAAAAAAAAAAAAAAAAAGTTATTATGGAAAACAGCTTAAGATTGGACTACAAGTTCATAAAGGATAGTCAAACCTTACAGTAAAACCCTAAGTACAAAGGTGGTAACGAAAGGAGAGACTGGCATACCAGAAACAAGTAAAGTTAAGGAATGCCCTAATTCATCAATGACTTAAACAAGAGATTGTATGCAACTGTATGGCTTATACCTTAAATCTCCTCACATTGTATTTTAGCATTCTGACAATACCCCAGCTGACCATATACTATACCACAGGGAGTAGGGTGATGGAAGGAGATGAAAAATGTGAACTGGAAAGCATCAGGGAGCTCTTTGTATTTTTTTTTTTTTTTTTAGGAGGTACTGGGGATTGAACCCGGGACCTCATACATGGGGAGTAGGCACTCAACCACTGAGCTACACCTGTTCCCCATATATTCATTAGTTTCTACCCATGGCTAATGTAATTCAGGTTCATGTTTAGTCAATAAACACTAAAAAATTTAATTGGAAAACAAGACGAAATAGTCATTACCTTCAGGGCTTCTTCATATTCTCCTAAAAGGACAAAATATACACACTGTGATATTTCTTCATCAGCACAAATGATCTAGTAAGCACAGGCAATCCTGACTTTTAAGAATTCTTAAGCTTACAATCCTTATACATGAACAGCTACTCCCTTTTTGCTAACAAACTCCCATCTCATCCCACTCCAAACAGAAGCTACCACAAGTAGTTCTCCCCCTTAAATCCTTCTCTCTTTGCTCCAGTTACAAAATCTCAACCCATTTCCCTCACACTAGGCTTAGTGAAGCTCAGGGTCATTTCACTTGGTTAAAATAAGCTTTTTAGGGCTAGCCTGAGAGCCTTACCTTCATTTATAACATTGTTCCTGTGGGAAACTCCACTCTCTGAACCATCATACAAACAAGCTTTTGGAATACTACTTGTTTATAAATCGACACTAACACATATACCAAGTCAGAGACACACGTAACACCAAGAAACATGTTATATGTGTCAAACTGAGATGCATATCATTTACAGAGGCTCAGCATTTCAAATATAAAAGAAATTCTCATTAAAACTGTTCTTAGGATCCATTCAAAGGTACCATTCTATATTTTAAAAAAAGGCTATATAATAAAAATCTTCTATTTAAGGCTCATGGATGAATGAGTGCAATGTCAATTCACTGTATACCAAATTTGACTGTAAAATAAATATTGCTACAAGGCTTGCATATAAATGGAAATGTATAAGCCCATGAACAGATAAGGCTTTTTAAATAAAGCTAACAGGTTCTTTCAGGGACTCACCTTGACTGTTGATGGATACCTACGAAAGAAAAAAAGCAACAGTGAGTTATAAGCATCTCATCAATTGAGCATTTCTGTTACTAAGACCAGCATCACAGGATAGGCACAAAATCCCAGGTGAGGGCTTCAGCTTTTCCAGTACCACAAGTTTGTCATGAATAATAATTAAGGAATTTTATTGCTTAATTACTGTGTCCTCCTTTATTTCAGATAAATTAAGGAGAACGGAGTAAGAGCCTGGGCTCTGGAGCCAAAGAGTATGGATTGAACCTTGAGTCCCCTACTTCCAAGCTGTGTGTCTTTGGGCAAATTACTTAACCTCTCCATGCCTCAGTTTCTTCATGGGTAAAAGAGAGATCATAAAGTACCTAATACATAGTGTTTTTGGTTAGTTGGACACATTGTAACCATTCAATAAAGATAAGCCATTATCATTTTTATTATTACAAACTAAATGGCAGCTTGTACAATATTTGAACTTATGATCACTATACAATTTTTAGTTATCTCTCAGATTTTCTTCAATTGTTGCTTCCCTATTTCTCAACTTAACCCCATCTCAGAGGCCACAATTCTGCTTAGAACATGCAATTATCAAATATATTTAAGCCACTGCATATATGAGATAGACACTATTCTCAACTTTTTTTTAGCCCCACATCATTCTTGAGAAATAAGATCCCTATGTTCTGGATACCTGGTAATGGGTACCATATATAGTTTACCTCTTCATTTTCTTCATCCAGGTATTTTATTTGAATAGTGTTCAGATCAAATGAAACTTTCACCTGCAAATGAAATACACGTATCATATGACCAAGACATCAAAAGCTCAAGTTGAGACAGAAACCCAGAAGTCATTAAGAAAAGGACAGGCATATTTCACTACATAAAAATGAAATATACAGGGAAGCAGATGTGGCTCAAGTGGTTGGGCTCCCGTTTACCATATGGGAGTCCCCAGGTTCGATTCTCGGGGCCTCCTGGTGAAGGCAAGCCGGCTGCGCAGCATGGTACGCTGGCGCAGCAAGATGACGCAACAAAGGGACACAAGCAGACATAGAAAAAATGCACAGCAAATGGACACAGCAAGCAAAAGCAGCAAGGGGAGGATAGATAAATAAAAATAAAATAAATCTTAAAAAAAATTAAATATACAGAAAATTTATGAAATCAGAATGCCTAACAAATGTGAAAATATGTTCAACCTCACTGGTAGTCAGAATAATGCAAATTAAAACAATGAGATGCTATCTCACTGGAATGGCAAAAAATTTTTAAAAGTCCTAACATCCAATATTGTCAAGAATTCAGGGCATATCATGTATTTCCTTGAGTTGTTACAATCGTTCTGTAAAGCAATCTGGCAATATCTATTAAAATTTAATATCACATAACTTGTGACTCATTACATCTCACTTTTGGGAAATCTACCCTATACAATAATGCATAAGGTTATATGTACAAAGTGCTGTCTCCTGTAGCTTATTTTGTTTTTTATTTTTTATTTTTTTTTAAGATTTATTTATTTTATTTATTTATCCCCCCCTTGCTGCTTGTGTTGCTGTGTCCATTCGCTGCGTGTCCTCTCTGTGTCTGCTTATCTCCCCCTTGCTGTGAGGTCCTGCCGCATCAGCCCACGGCGCCACGCGAGCCGGCCTGCCCTCACAAGGAGGCGCCGGGAAGCGAACCCGGGGCCTCTCATATGGTAAACGGGTGCACCATCCATTGCGCCACACCCGCTTCCTGCCGTGAGGTTGCTGCATCAGCCCACCGCACCGCTCAGGCCGGCGTGTCCTCACAAGGAGGCCTCGGGACGCGAACCCGGGCCTCCCATATGGTAAACGGGGGCTCCATCCACCGAGCCACACCCGCTTCCCTCCTGTAGCTTATTTTGTAGCGTCAAAAAGAAACAAAACAGGAAACAATTCATCTATTTATGCTATTTACAGTATAGCTTTAAAAAGAATGAGCTTTGATCCTCATGTTGATTCAGAACTATGTCTATAACATACTGTTTAATGAAAAAAGCAAGTGGCAGAATAATGCTTATAGTATGATCTTAGTATGATGCGTGTATGAACATGAAAATGTGGGTAGGTATGAACATGAAAATGTGGGCTGTTAACATTGGTCAACAAAAGAGGTAGGAATGGAGGGAAGGGAGATGGAGGAATATTAACCTTTTCTTTATACATAAATATATATATACACACACACACACATATGTATGGATTGTTTCATGTCTTATAATGAGCATGTATTATTTTTATAATTTAAATCTTAAAATTAAAAAAAAAAAAGGCAAGCTGTGAGTTAATTTAACTACCAGAAAAAAAGAAAAAAGATAAAGGTGTTTGATTTTCAGATTATTTGACAAACAAGATCCAACTTTTTTCTGGATAGCCATCTGTCTGTGATAGAATGAAGAGGTATTTGCTACAAGGTAGAAGACTAGACCATACCATCTTTTAAGGTCAGCTCCTGTTCTTTTATTTTTAGTTACCTCCATCCCACATAACCAGGTTAAAGTAGGTTTTACCAAAGGGTTTCTTTAGTTAAACAAAGACACACTGGAGTAAAACATTCACCACGGCAACTCAAACAAAAACAAAAGAGTACAAAGGGCAAACCAAGAGGAGGAAAAGCATTAACCAAAAAGGAACAGATGAACTGCCACCTTAGCATCTATGGGAGTTATTCTGCTCTACTTTGAGATACTCAACCTCTGACCTAGCAATAAAAGCAATCAATCAGCTCTTGCAAAACACAGGTTAAAACCTTGACAGTTCACAAACAACAGTAACATATCTGTTCTCAGGCAAGGGAACATTTCTCCAGGGCCTGGCTGGAGGGGGACCCACCTCAACTCATTCCTCAGACTGTTACTACAATTAACAGGTTTCTAAATACTATCTCACTTAAAGAAGTAACTTTACCTTCCCCTTTCTCAACTCTTCAAAAGGAAATTAGGCATAGGTTCCCTTTACCTGGCCACATCTCCTATATGAACACTGAATTCCTGTCAAAAACAATTTTCCAAAAGGCCCAGAAATGGCAAATATGACAAACTTTACAGCTATGAAACAACACAGTGAAAAAGAGCTACCTTTGGAAAACAGATCTATACTTAAATGATGGAGAAACAAAACAATGTAACACTCACCATAGCCTCGACATCAGCCCAAGTTGTATTTTCTGGATCTGAAACCAGAAAGCTTTGCGTTTCATTTTTAAAAGTCACGTTTAGAGTAACCTGCAGTTCCATGCTGTGGGGCTAGAGTTGAGGGGGGCAGTGAGAGAGAGAAAACACAGTAGAAAGGGTTCTGTAAATTACATAAACATTCAGTCCTTCAACAAATACTACTGAGCACCTAATATGGGTTAGGTAAAAGGGACACAGCAGGGAACAAGATAGATGATGTCTCTGTTCTTATGGAACGTGTAAGCTAGTAGGTGGTTTAAAACAAATCTTACTGTTAAGCAAAAAATTTTATTTTTAAGTAATGAAGATATTAGAGGCCAAAACACTAACCAAAAAGCTACACAGGGGTAGCATTCAATACCCTTTATTCAAGTTCATGGTTTTCTTTTGTTTTTTGTTTTGAGGTACCGGGGCCAGGGATGAAACTGGGACCTCTTATGTGGGAAGCCGGTGCTCAACCACTGAGCCACATCGGCTCACCAGGTTCATGTTTTTTGAGTCACTGTTGTTGTTTTTTCCATGGGAAATTTCAAACATAGAAAAAAGTAGAAAGCATCTACTTTTTTTTGAACATCTAGCTCCAACAACGCTACTCCACTCCCATCAATACTGGATTCATTATAGGCAGTTAATGTTTTAACCACACTATATTAACCTAATTAAAAACAAAAACCAGTTATCTATTATGGGAAATTTCAAATCTATACCAAAGTAGAGCGAATAATATAACGAACCCTTATGGACCCATCACTCAACTTTCACAGTTATCAACTCACGGCCAATCTTGTTACATCAATATCCCTTCCCTACTGGATTATTTTGACTCTTTTTGACAGACACATCCATTTCATCCATAAATAACCAGGTGTGTATTTGTAAAAGAAGAATTAAAAAAAAACATATCCATGATACCACTGTCATGCCTAAAACTTTTAACAATAATCTCTTAATAGATATCAAATATTTATTCTCGTCAGTTTGTTTTTAATTAAGGATTTTTAACGTCTTTATGAAAAAAGTTTAAGTTGTTTAAATCTAAACTTGAATCATAGTGGAAAATGACAGTTCTAAATATATTCATAGGTTTTCCACAGCATAATACATTGCCCTGTCAAGCAACTGACATCCTCATTAAAAATGACCTTGAACTCTCTAAGGATCAGAGATATTTTTTCTAAACCCAAAGACAATTATCCCCCAACTTTTCCACTCTTTGTCTCTACCTGGAGCCAAGTTCACCACCAAAACACCAGTTTTCTGTACTAATCTTGATATCTAGAATTCAATCACGTGCAATGCAATTCTTAGGGTCCTTAAAATTCGGACAGAATCTCTGCACAGCTTCCCACCAACTTGGGCAAAAAATCAGGGAAAGGAAGTGACTGATTCAGTCTGCCAACAGTGGATACTTTAAAATAGTTTCTAACTTTTAAGAAGCACAGTTCCACACTTTTGAGAGCCCAAAAGGAATTCTTTCTCTCCTTTTCTCAAACTACACAATTAGAAATTAGTTTAGATACTCTGGAGCTCATCCCGATGGTCTGCTGATGGGGAGAAAACAGGAAGTAAGGGATTTTAGTTTAGCTGGACCATATCCAGGTCTTTATAAAGAACTGCCTATCTCTGTTTGGCTTCCATTGTGAACACTTTCAGCAAAACATTAATCTTGAATTTTGTGAAAATACCAAAGATATGGTGAGCCCCATCTGCCCGTATAGTTTTAAAGCCTGTACAGCCAGGCAGCTTTCATAACTGGCCTTATTATAAATCCATGCCACTGACACAACTTTGCTTGGCACGAGTCACCTTTTCCTCTATGCCGGTTTTACCAGCTCTAAATATCCCTTTAATGAAGCAGACCTACAACTGGGAGCCTGAGCTTTGGTTACTGTTTCCACCAGAAGCCTGGACAAGCTATCCGAGTTTTAAAATAAAATGTGAAAAAAATAAAATAAAATAAAATGTGAAAAATAAACAAGGAAAAAAAAAAGTGTGCCCTGAAAGCAGGATGTCTGACAAAAGAGAAAAATGGTGCCTTTCCAAAACTGGAGGTCCCTGACCAAAGAGATCTCTTTACTAGGTTCTCAAAAAGAGGAGGGGGATAAGGTGAAGAGGATTTCTGGGTAGTGCCTTTTTTTTTTTTTTTCTGTTTCTAGCTGACTTGATCCTAGTCGTCCAGTTATCGTTTCCCGGCATCCCGCATCCCAAGACCACCCCCTAAGGACTCTCTCATTTTCTTTGCCTATAGAGGGGGTCTTTGTGCTGGGGTGTGGGGGGTGGACTGGGGGTGGTCTCGTCCTTCCAATAGCATAAAATGGGCGTTCTGAGCCACCGACCTCCGTTTCTCCGGCGTCATCCGCCCCTCTCGGTCCCTCGGAATACGAACGACTCTCTCACCAAGTCTCTGAAAAGACCAGCTGACCCCACACACGGAATGAGTAGCCCCTCTCCTTTTGCAAAGTTCTTCCCTTGAACCTCTACCTCTTCGAGCCCTCTTATTTTGACGTGATCCCACCTCTAGGTAACCACAGCTGCTACCTTACCAGCTTCTCGCCCCCGGGGGGCGCCTGCCGGAGGCCAGCGTAAGGACCGTTCTCTGCCAGAGCTGAGGCTATCTCTGCAGGGTGAATCTAACATGGCGGAGAGAGACAGGGCTTAAGTCCTCCGTTTCTGAGTTTCCGACAAGATGATTGGCTTTTCCTACTTGTCCCTCAAAACTGCCACCCCATTGATTGGTCGGAGCGCCGCTGGCAGGGCGGGGCCGGAGCAGCCTGAACTGCACAACAACAAACACTGGAGAAGAGGGGAGGAACTACGGGTGCCCAGACTTGGGTCAGAGCATATTTCCCCTTCCCGAGTAAATTTGGGGCCTGCTGCGTTTTTTCAGGTCACTGACCTTAGAGGATTACTAGCCCGAGACTCGTGGAGCTGGATGGGAATTGTAGTCTTTCTAGGACTTGGGGGTTCTTTAGCATACAGATGCGAAATGCAAAGACGTTGACATCCATAAGCGCGCGGAGGTCTCCAATCTATCAACTGGGTTTCCGTGAGAATTGCGCCCGCTTCCAGGCTCCTCTCCATAAGACTACAGCTTCCAAGGAACACTGTGGCTAAGGCCTTTCGTTTGGTAATACATGCTGGAAATCGTAGTTTTTTCCCTACAATCCTTTTATTTACCTAAACTGGAGACTTCCATTGCGGTGGAAAGCGTGGGGATACGGGGCCTCTTCTTGCCACTGTTTTTGGGCACTATCTTGCGCCCGTATTCGGGCCTCAGGTAACGATTCCGTTCCCCGTATAGGAATTACTGTGACGTAATAAACCCGAAACTGGAAGCGCAGAAGCGAGAGAGCGAGCGCCTGATTGAAAACACAGGGAGAATTCTTTTTCTTCCGGCTCTTTTTAATTACGTATCTGGGAGAAAGAATGGGTGGCCAATCGCGAGCCGCGAGAGATGCTCGACTTTCTGCTCCGCCCTTCCGCTTACGTGTCTCGTTCTCGCATTCTGAGAGGCTCTCGCTCAGCGGCTGCAGCCCGTTTCCGTGGCAACAGAAAAGCGCGGGAATTACCGATAAATTGAAACTGCGACTGCGCGGCGTGAGCTCGCTGACGCTTTCTGGATCAAGGACAGTACGAGGGGTCTTCCGATAACAGGGCCACCGGGCCCGGGAAGCCCGGACCCTTTGCTCTGGATAAGGGTGAGAGTCCCCCGGAGCAGGGAGAGGCGCCCAGAGGGAGTCCTCCGGGAATCAAGCGGGAAACTGGTCTGGGGAGAGAGGACTCTTAAGCAGAGGCCTGAAAGATCAGTGTATCTGGCAGGGAAGGGGGCGGGGAGGGATCCTGAGGCGCGTAAGACGATGGGTGGGGAAATCCTGAGGAAGGGGGCAGGTGTGGGCCACGGGCGGTGGGAAACACTGAGGATAATAAAGGGGACAGTCTATGTCCTGACGATAGGGACTGTAATGAGCTGGTATGGTAGGGAGTCGGGGGAGGAGGGTTACCCTGAGGAAGAAAGAGGGCAGAAATCTATCTTGGAAAGGTACTCTCAGGAAGAGGAAGTGACAGAATTTTGTGAAAAGGAATATCCTTAAGAACTGGATCCATATGCATACCTGAGAAGGGACAAAAGATTGAGGAAAGGGAAGTATATAGGGCCGCTGGTGGTAACAGATACTGCTGGCAGGGATGTGCCTAAGGAGGATCCTGCGATGAGTGCAGGTGAATCCCAAACGCTGGGGTATAGTAGGGGTGGGGAGCTTTAGGCGGTTTTGGTTTTGGTTTCGGTTTTAAATAAACAAAAGAAAACAGCCAGAATGATTGGAGAAAGCTGAAAGCTAACACCCAATCAGTCACTTCACTGTAGATTTCCCTTTCATGGATAAAGGACCAAAAGGAGAGAGTTAGAGGCTATATGTAAAGAAAATAGAGAATTTAAATTGTCTAGTTACAAAAGGCAATTTCTAGAAAAAAATGTTTTTAAGTAAGGGCTTTTATCATTAACTTTATGGTTGATAGATACAGTTCTAAAACACTTTAATCTTATGTTTCTCTTATTTTAAAATGACGCATAAACTTAAGTTGTTGTTTTTATCAACCTTTTAAAGTAAGTTATATATGTGCATTTTATTTTTGTGTTAAAGTTCAGTGCAGCAGAAAGAAATGGATATATCTATGGCTCGCATTGAAGAAGTACAAAATGTCCTTAATGCTATGCAGAAAATCTTAGAGTGTCCAATCTGGTGAGTCAACAGATCTTATTACTTTGGGATTATTCCTTATATGGTGATGTCCTATGCAAATGAGTAGAGGTTTTATTGAGGAAAAAATATAAGGCCTTTAAGATCAGGCTACTAAAGTTGCTGCTTTTCTTAACTGAAGAGCTTTAAAAAATAGAGAATTACTCTTTTCTCTTCACTCTGCTCTTCACTCTGCCTCTACTCCCTCTTTTTACCCTACTCTTTAACACATACAGTAGTCTCCTCTTTCCTAATCTACAGACTATCATGATTGCTTCTGCATTGAGGCAGGAATCTGGTTTGGATTAAGTGGCTATTGGGCTTTTATTCCAGCTCTAAAACTAGCATAATAACATGGATTATGCATGGAATGGATGTAATTCATAATGGCACGATAAAATCATGTCTGTGAAAGGTTAGGCCTTTGGGAGAACTTTTGAGTGAAATTAGTCCTGTACATGTAAGAACACTACAAGTCATCAAAGCCTTTAACAAGTCTCTGATTCTTTGAGTAAGCCTTGGTTTTTCTTCATCTATAAAATGAAGAGACTAGAGTGTTTAGAATTGATGGTTTGTTTTGTTTTTAATTGAGGTGCAATTTATATACAGTGAAATGCACAGACCTTAAGTGTACAACTTTTTTTTTTTTTAAGGAGGTATTGGGGATTGAATCTGGGACCTTGTACATGGAAAGCAGGTGCTCAACTACTAAGCTACTCCCGCTCCCCAGGTGTGCACCTTAGTGAGGTTTTTTTTTGTTTGCGTTTTTGTTTTGGTTGTTTGTTTTTGAAGTACTGGGCCTGGGGATTGAACTGGGGACCTCGTATGTGGGAAGTTAGCGCTCAACCCCTGAGCCACTTCGCCTCCCCTTGAGTTTTGACAAATGTATGTGCCTGTGTATCCCAAACCCCAAACAAGATATAGAATGCTTTCATCACTCCAGAAAGTTCCCTTGTGAGTATTCAGGAGTCCCTTTAGGATCTTTGGAAGCTTATGGATAGAACTCTATTTCAATATAACTAGTTACTTAATGTAATTTTATGTTTTTTTATTTTATGTATTAAAAGCATTATTCTGAGAAAAGGTCCATGAGCTTCACCAGCTTCCAAAGGGGGTCCATGTAACAAAAAGGTTAAGAATCCCAAGCAGTTACTAATGATCTCTAAGAATCTCTTGGATCCCCTGTCCCAGGTACCTCAAAAAAAAAAAAAAAAGCCCTTCATAATGTGGAATTTGGGGTCCATTTATTTTACATTTCCCTGGTCATCATCATAAAAATGTAATGATCCTTCTCATTTTATCAATTAAAAAACTCATACATAAAATTTAAGATGCAAGAGTGAAAGTTAATGCCAAATTTTCATTTTCAGTCAACTATTATATGTTTTCCAGTTCTTATCTGTTTTCTATCAGCAATAGATTTAGTTCTTTAAACCAAAATTGTTCATCCTAGTCAGTTGTTAAACCTTAAACTCATTTCAATTGTAAGTTCTAGGATGGATTCATACCTGCTTCACTTATTTTTATTTTTATAACAGTACTCAGAACAGTACAGTTTGCAGTTATGCATTAATAAATTCTTCATAGTGATTGGAAACAGTATTATTTGTGGTAGCTATAGGGTAGGTTTTCATCTTTTCTTAGGTCTCCTGAGCCTTCTACAGGCTGCTAAGTAACTACTGGTGATTATTTCTGATTATTGGTAGTCATTGCTACCTTTTTATACATGGCTATGTAAAAATTTCCACTTTCAGAATAATATGCTGAAATATGTACCCTGGTGGGTAACCTTCTTCCCATACAACCATGCCCCCACTCCCAACTTCTTTTTCATTTTCTTACCCCATGTTAGAAGCTCAAAATGCAATATGCTGTAAGCCTAAAATGTTGCCTGGTTTGAAAAGTATCTAAAATATTTGAATCACTTTTTAGTAAAACATTTACTCTCATCAGAACCCTAGAAGAGACACATTTTAATTTTTTTCCCTTTTCATTTCTATTCTCTCTAAGCTCTTCCTTCAACAGTCATTACCTTTTTACATGTTGGAGTTTTCATCTGTTCAAAGTTTATGTTTATAGTATGTTTGTATTGCTTGCATTATAATTATACTGAAATATAATTATTTCAGAATTGAGTCAGTGGTGAGAATGAAAACCATCTGGTATCATAGCTAAATCCAATTTCCCTTTACTGAGAATTTCTGTGATATCTAGTTTATCTTAGGAAATTCTTTTTTTTTTTTTTAAGATTTATCTATTTATTTATTTATTTATCCCCCCCCTTGCTGCCCGTGTTTTACTGTGTCCATTCACTGCGTGCCCCCTCCGCGTCCGCCTATCTCCCCCTTGCTGTAGGTCCTGCTGCATCAGCCCACCACGCCGCGCAGCCGGCCTGCTCTCACAAGGAGGCCCCTGGAAGCGAACCCAGGGCCTCCCACATGGTAAACGGGGGCTCTATCGATTGAGCCACACCCGCTTCCTGCTGTGAGGTCTTGCTGCATCAGCCCACAGTGCCCGGCGGGCCGGCCGGCCTGCCCTCACAAGGAGGCCCCGGGAAGCGAACCCGGGGCCTCCCATATGGTAAACCGGAGCCCCATCCATTGAGCCACACCCGCTTCCCTATCTTAGGAAATTCGGTAACAAATCAGAGTTCTCTTTGTTGGGGTTGTTTTTCTTTTTAAAATCATGTTTGATCCAAATAACAATACTGACATTTGTATAAGGCTTCTCAGACTATGAAGCATCTTCCCAAGTAGCATTTAATTTGGTTCTCATAATTGCCTGATGAGTCTGGTAGGGTGGGTGACAGTTAAGGAAACAGATTCAGATAGAGTGCTTGGCTCAGGGTACTCTGCTAAATGAAAAAGAGAACTGGTAGTAAAACACAGCTATCTGATTTAGTCTGGTGTTGCTGGTTTTTTATTTTTTATTTCTAATTGTCCTGTGCTGCGTCAGAAACCCCATGATTACAAGAGTTGTGTTTCCAAACCCTACACAATGAGGCCGTTGTCCTCAGACTTTTCTTATGATGGTCTTCTGAAAAAAACTAAACATTTAATGAAAAGAACCACATTTCTGTCACACTACCAGCTTAACAGTTCTTTGATATCCTGCCCAGACTTTACCAAAATTGAGTTTCTAAAGCTCTCATTTAGAATAAAAGCTAAATACACTATGAAGAATGGCTTACAAGGTCCTGCCTACTCAGGCCCCAGGCCACCTTTCTTTTTTTT
>JAQZBX010089613.1:0-12609 GCA_029593785.1 Cabassous unicinctus
CAGCGGGGAGCAGCGCGGAGCAGCGGGGAGCAGCGCGGAGCAGCGGGGAGCGCCGGCTCCCTCCTCCTAGCACGCGCCAGCCGGGAGCTGACAGTCTGTGGAGGGCTGTGGGGAATTATTTTCTGGGTGGACGGTGTCTTCCTCTTCAGATCAGAAAGCAGCAAGGGCTTAAGAAGGTACTCTTCATTAAAAAAAAAAATTACAGTGAACTGCGGCTACACACAAAAACATAGATACATCTCAAAAAGGAAGCCAGAAACAAAAGAATATGATTTCATTTATATGAGTTTCTAGAACAGGCAAAGCTAAGCTATGGTTTCCTCAAAAGAGCAAACAGCATTATGGCATGACCCAGCAATTCCACTCCTAGGTACATGCCCAAGAGAATTGAAAACGTTCACACAAACACTTGTGCACAAATGTTTATCCATAATAAACATTATTCATAATAATGCATCAGTCATAAAAGCCAGCAGGAGAAAACAATCCAAATGTCCATCAACAAATGATGGATAACAAAACGTGGCCCATTCACAGAACGGACTATTATTTGGCCATGAAAAGGAATGAAGCACTGATACAGGCTACAACTTGGATGAACCTTGCAAATATTATATTAAGTGAAAAAGGACAGTCACAGAAGTCCACATATTATATGATTCCATTCATATGAAAGTTCAAAATAGGGAACTCTATAGAGACAGAAAGGAGATTAATGGGTGCTTGGGACTAGGAGGATGGAGGGGGTGGGGGATAGGAGGGTGAGAGCTAAAGGGAACACAGTTTCTTTTCAAAGTGATGAAAGTGTTCTAAAATTGAATGTGGTGATGGTTGTACGAATCTGCGAATATGCTTAAAAAAAAAACCCACAGAATTGTACACTTTAAAAGGGTAAATTATATGGTATGTGAATTTTATTCCAATAAGGCTTTAAAAAAGAATACTAAGTTATGATAATAGAAACAGATTCGTGGTTGCTTGGTTAGGGAGAGGAAGGTTGATCGCAAAGGGACATGAAGGAACTTTCTAGGGTGATGGAAACATTCTGTCTTGATTGGGTGATGATGACATGAATGTGCAAAATTTTGTCAAAGTTCATTGATCTGTGCATTTAAAATCAGAACAGTTTATTGTATGCAAATTATACCTCAATAGCGCTGCTAAAAAAAAAACTGAACTGCAAAATAAAGCTGTAATAACTTTTCTCATTTTCTCGAAAGAAATACATGTTCACACTAGAAGAAGAAATACAACTATATATATACATATAAATCATCTATGAACCCATCACCTGGAGATAAACATGGTTAACATTTGGTACTGATGGTGCTGATCCTTTACTTTCAATTATTCATCCAATTTAAATATTCAATTATTATAATTAATTCACTTATGCATTGAATTGAACTGGTACACAGCAAAAACAATTTCAAAAGGCACAAAAGAGCATAAAGTAAAAATTAGACCTCATTCTGTCTCCCTTTCCAGAAGCAATCACACCCATCAGTTACATATATCCCTCTAAAGATACATTATGCATTTACAAGTATGTCTGTGTCATTCTTAAGGAAATAAGTGATAGCAAACTATTCACCATTCTGCACCTTGCTTTTATCACTAAATAATATGGTTTGTACTTATTTGACCTGTATAGGTTATTTTTAATATAACATGACAACATGAATATCTTTCCATGTCAAAGTTTTTCTACAAAGTCATTTGTAAAGAAACTTTGGATTGAATTAGAACACTGAAAACAAAAACATGCAAAAACTGTAACTGTAAAACTCAAAGAGTTTTCACAAATTGACTCTAATTTTATTCCCAGTATTAAGAGAATGTTACTGACACCTCAAAACCATGTTTGAGTCCTCTCTTGGCCCCCCCAAAAGTAACCACTATCCTGACTTCTAATTTCTAATTAGTTTTGACTGGTTTTTTGAACTTCAAATATCAGAATTACACAGTATTTATTCTTCTGTTTATATTCTTCCATTCAATAGTGTATTATGAGATTCACTCGTTGGTGCATATAACAAAAGTTCATCCCCGCTGATGGCCAGACGATATGCCTTCGAATAATGTACCCATTAGCTGTCACTCCCCGTTGGCCCCTAACCCCAGCCATGGCAACCACTAATCTATTTTCTGTCCCCATGGATTTTACTATTCTAGGCATTTCATATATATGGAATCAGACAATATGTGGCTTTCTGTGACCAGACTCTTTCACTTGGCACAGTGTTTTCAAGGTTCATCCATCTCATAACATTTTTCAATACTTCATCTCTTTTTATTGCCAAATAATATCCATTGTATGGATAGATCACATTTTATTTATCCATTCATCAGCTGATGGACCTTCAGTTGTTTCCTCCTTTTGGCTGATATGGATAATGCTGTATGGACATCCATGTACAGCTTTCGTGTGGATGTATGTTTGCCTTTCTCTTGAGAATATACCTAAGTGTGGAATTTCTGGGTGATATGCCAAGTCTATGTTCAGCCTTTCAAAGAACTGCCAGGCTGTTTTCCAAAGCAGCTGCCCCCTTACGTTCTCACCAGCCATGTATAAGTTGTCTGTGGTTTTTAATGCATAAACTTTTAAATTGTATATAGTCAAATAAAGCAAGTCTTTCTTCATGATTTCTGGGTTGGGTCATTCTTAGAAAGGCTTTCCCCATTCCAAGGTTATGAAAATAGTCTCTTTATATATATAAATATTTTCCTTTAGCACTTTTAGCATTTTCTTTTATTGTATGATTAAAAACTTAAACAACCACTTGGAATATATATTTTGTGATGCCAGGTCTTTCTACTGTTTCCACCACGTTGGTAGACTTCTTAATCTAGTTCCATGTGCCTTATAATTAATGGCAGTTTTCCCAGATTCTGTCCAGAAGCCAGCCAGCCTTCAGCGGTGTGGTGAATTGTTCCTGCAATGTTTTTTTGCTCCGTCGGAAGATTTATGGCCATTTCAGACACGACTAACAGAGACTATTTTTTGTCCTTTTTTTTTTTAAAGAAAGTGCTCACTTGAATGCATTTTTCAGCGGCATGCACGTTTTGTGAGGATTGGAATAAAAAGGCTACAGTTGGTGTCCTGGACACGCCTTACTTCACGTGTCTTGTCTTTTCCTGCTCTCGTCTTTAGAATGGATGAAAGCCCTGTGTTTGGTGAGAAGACAAAGATTGTCTAGGTAAGTGGTAAAGGGCGGTCGGGGTGGGGGCGTTGCTGGGAGAAGTCTGGGGGTCTTTGGAAAGCATGCCTTAGGTTTTCCCGCCTGCTTTTTCTTGTCTCTCCCCATCACCTCCAACCAAAGTAAATCGAAAGTAGACGGTTCCAGCCATCAAGTGTAACGAGCCTCCCACTTCCAGCGTTCCCCATGTGTTTCTTCTGCGTTTTAGCCTTCCAGTAATCCTGAGAGGTTATGCAAGACCCCGGGCTCATTTGCTCCATTTTACGGAGGAAGAAACAGAGCTGCTGACACCCCGAAGCTAAGATCTGTTACAGCTGCACCTCTACAGCCAGAACTCAACTCAAAGCCTCGAAAACCCCTGCTCACCAGGGAAGGAGAGTCAAAAGGTCCAGGGTGTGTACACATACAGCCCTTCAGAGGAATGTGGGCTTTTGTGGTTTGGGTTTTTCCTCTCCTTTCCAAGCACGCTTGGCATGCCAGCAAAGGGTGTGCATTGTGTGTTGGGGGGGGTGGGGGTGGATTGCGTGTTATTCCTAAGCCATTTTATAAAGGAGGTCCAGGCACTGAGCTGGTGATGAGGCTAAAAAGTCCCGTCTGGTTTGTGTCTCATCAGAAACGAAAGTCTGCAAGGGAATGCCTCAAAATGAAAAGGTGGCAACTGAGCTTTGGTCCCATGTAAAATGACCCATTAAATGGGTTATTGTGATCTACATGTGTGCTTCAGATACATAAAGCACCCCTTTGGGGACAATAGAGAAAAACTTTCTGCTTTGTGGGCTCAACGCTAAGAATTGAAAAGGTAAAGAAAAGTTTTTGTGTGCCAGTGACATTGCAGATCCCAACCTGAGGGCTTTTTGTGTGTGTGTTCTCAACTGCTTCAGGCAAGTGCTACCTATTGCGTGCCCCTCCTAGAGATTCACTGTGCAAATTAGTATACTCCATTTTCCAGGCGCCAAGAAGTCCTGCAAAGAAGGGAACTGGAGATGGCTCTCACCGATGGTTTCCTGACCATTTTCTCAGGTAACATCAAGACCTCTTGTCCAAAGATGGTTCCATGGAACATAACATTGGGTAGTACTCCAACAGAACATACGTTTTTGTTATAGACATTTACTAGTAACAACTGTATCATTTTAAAACATGAATACAATCCTCCATTAATTCTAATTTACGACTTTGAACAACGTTGACAATGTTTCTGAGCCTAAATAAATGTAGGCTAAATTCTATTACAACCAACCCCAAGAGGGTGCCCAAATTCTTTTACATTTGTGCTGTGCTTTTCATGTATCAAATATTCTTTGTTAGAAGTGGACTATTTTCAGAAACGGAATACTTTCTGATCATACAGATATTTTCATTCTGTAAGAAATTTATTGTAATATGCTTTCATCTTCATGTATTGCATCTTTTTCAGAGTCACCTAGTGACTCAGTCTTGGTATTTATTAATATTCATAAGTAAATTATTTTCATATTTTTCATGATTATTAATATCATCATTGATTTTATTGAAGTTGTGTATATCATTTTCAATGAAAATACCTAAACGGATTTTTCCATTTGGGGCATTAAAAAATTTCCAAATAGAACCTCCTTTCCATTATAAGAGTAATTGGTGAGCCCTTTTAAATTTTTGGAAAATATAGAAAAGCAGAAAAAAGTTCATTATCTATTCTATTAAAGGCAATCACTGCTACTGTTTTCATCTAGCCTTTTCTTTTATGCAAAGGTAGCTTTTCCGTAGTAAGATTCCACTATATATTTTTGTCTCTTTATTGAATTTAATATTCCAACAGGAAAATTAGCACTTGTTTGTGTTTTTGATGAATGTGTAAATAAAGAAATAACATTTAAGATAAGAGATTCTGATTTCCAAGACAGCGTGGCGGTTTCAAGCATTTGGAGTCCACAGAAGTAGTGAAGAGGTTCCTCGGCATGCAGAGAACTGCAGGGCGGCCTTACAGGCTGGCCCCGGAGGTCAGCACAGCGAGAAGCTCAGCCCAGCGCAGGTCAATTCTCACTCTGTGTGACTGATAAACTCCAGATAAATGGCCTTCCTTCAACCACCAACTTTTGCTTTTGCTTTTCTCCCAGGGTGAGACTAAAAGAAACAATTGCCTATTTCTTTATAGTTTGAACTCACAGTACAGTACATAATCTAATGTGGCACCGATGGGGCCATTTTACAGGTGAAGTTGTTGAGACTCCAGGGAGCTTAAGAGATTTGGCCAAGATTCCTGATCGGCTGGTAAGTGGTGGCTGCAGAATCCCAGCCTTTGGTCTCCGGAGTCCAAATCTCTTCCATGCAAACCTGCTCCCCTGCTTTCAGGCAGGCATAAAATGCCGGGTAAAATGGTAAACAAAAGCACGGCTGTCCTTGGCTGTGGGGAGCTTGAAGATATTTCAATCCAACAGAATTAATGGGCTTATCCCAAAATCCGTCTAATTCCTCTGTCAACTCGCCTGAGCCGCTTGCTCCATTGCTGGAGCCTGACAGACGCTGCCACGTTCAAGATTTTAAAATACGCTCGGCGCTGGGAAGAGGCTTTGGTTTTCATAAAGGCCGCAGGTGTTCTCGCCTGCTGCTCTGCTTCGCCCTTTTTAGATTTTGCTGGATGGAGAAGATGTGGTGAGGAAGCGTGGCCTGGCCTGCTGAGGCTTTAGCAGGCGACCTTCCTTTCCCTCCTGTTTCCCCTGGGGAAGTAGGATGTTCACAGACTTCATCTGGAGAGTCGCAGGCCTAACTCTAAGTAAGGAAAGGCTTGGACTGAGGGTGGAGCTGAAAGAACGTTCTGATCAGGCTATGGGTGAGATTAGGGCTGGACTCTGGCGGCAAAGGCTGGGAAAGAGTAAGAAAAGGACCAAATTGTTTGTACTTGTGCCTTAAAAACAAAACAAACAAACAAAACACTTCCTCATGAAATGCAGGCCCTTTGCCAAGTGGCATCATTATAAATGAATAAATGAAGACAGAGTCCCAAGCCAGGGGCTGGGAGGGCCCAGATGGAACCTTCTGTTCTTTTTTAAGGCCTCAAGTCTCCTGAAATACTGGACGGTGGGTACATTAATCCCCGTCTGGGCTGCAGGGTCCTCACTATAAAAACGAGGAAATCCCTCCTAGAAGAGAAGTCCAGCCTGACAAACAGCGTGGAGTGCATGTCCTGGGTCGGCCCTCGGTCCCGCTTCTGATGGTGCCCGCGGCTCACCAAGGGAGGACGAGGCAGTGGAGGGGTCGGAAGGTGAAGCCGAGCCCAGTAAACGGTGCAGGACAGCAGTGGGCCGAGGAGCTATCCAGCGGAGGGAAGACGCCGTGGAGCGGTGGCATCTGACTGGGCCTTGAAGGATGAGAAGAGTCGCGACGAGGGAGATGAGGAGCACGAGGGATCCCAGGCAGGCGAGGAGCACCGGCCAAGGCAGGGGAGTGGGCAGGAGCGCGGCGAGGCCTCATCATCAGATGAACTTGCCTGGGACACGGGGCCTGAGCAGGGCAGCTATGGAAGGTTGGGGGACCGTGAATGCAGGTAATAGGTTTGTAGTGGATTTGGTGGGTGCTGGGGAGCCATGGAAGGCTCGAGAGTAAAGGTGCAATGCCATCAGATATGTGCTTTACTAATATTAATCCAACCAAATGGACAGGGTGGTTTTCCTAAAAGTCCCCTAGGTGGCAAATGGAGGAACTGGCATTAGAACCCAAGTCAGGCTGACTCCAGGGCTTGTCTGCACCGCTCACACCACACTGCTTCCAGGAAGGCCATCGGAGCACACTAGATGAGACTCACACCTAAGGGCGGGGGGCTAAGTGCAACCACATGCATCCTTGTCAGACGCTGGAGGAGACACACAAAGAAGAGACGGAAGCAGGAACTGCAGTGATGCAGCCGTTGCCGGGAACACCTGGGTCACCAGAAGCTGAAGGCCCAGGAAGGGGTTCTCCCAGAAGAGAGCAGACGGAGCACAGCCCCGTCGATGCCTTGATTTCGGGCTCCTGGCCTCCGGAACAGTGAGACAATAAATTTCTGCTGACAATAAATTTCTCCACCAAGTTTGTGGCACTTGGTGATGGCGACCCCAGGAAACTAGTACACTTGGTTAACGTTTGTGAAATTTAATTAATTTCTTTGAATAGGTAATACATACATACGGTTCCAAAAGATTTTAAAGGTGCAAGTATATATGCTGAAAAGGAAATCCCTCTCCTTTCCGGGCCCATCAGCCACCCAGTTTTCCTCCCCAGAGGTATCCACTATTACTGGTTAATCCTGCAACAGAGGATTATTTTTGTCTTTTTAAAAAAATTATGCGATTATGGAATTTTACAAATGATCCCCAAATAATCTGGATAGTAGCAGGTGGTCATGGGGTAATGGACCTTGTCCCATGGGGTAATGGACCTTGTTCCTGCAGACAGACCTGGGTTCAAATCCCACTGCAGTTCCCACAGTTGGTGGTGACCATCCAGGCAAGCTCCCCGACCTTGGGGGGCCTTGGCTCCCTCCTCTGTAAAATGGGAATGAAGGTGTCCCCACCTTGAGGGCTGCACGAGGATTAAGTCAGGTGACAAGGGTGAAGCTCAGGGTGGGGTGTCCAGTGCGAGGCTGAGTACGGAGCCCCTGTTGTTTGAATAAATGTTATCACTGCTCACATGGTCAGATGGGGGCACTTCCCAGCCCAGGCATTTCCCCACTTGCGATGAGCCAGCGTGCCCTTTGCTGGCATGCCCAAGCTCAGAGAGAAGACTGCATTCTTGAAATTCCAGGGTTATTTCTGACTGTCTTTTGTGGTATCTTCACTAAGTGTCGATAGAAAACCAAGGTTTGCATAACACCGAGAAGCCAATTTTTTGAACCCCTAAGGGAAAGTGGTGAGCCTGAAAGGAGAAGAGGTACCCGGCCCATGAGGACAGGGTGCTGGGCCATTGGCCGTCCTCCACTTGATCTGCAGTGACTAACGATGCTACGGCAACCATGCGATGGGGACTTGGATGCAGGGGAAGGAACACGAGAGTTGGGTGAGCTCCCTGCTTATTTAAAACCCTGCAGCTGTGGCCAGGACTTGTCCCCTCTGTGAACCTCAGTTTTCTTTCTCTATGAAATGGGAATGATGCTTTTCTCCCTGCCTGTCTTGGAGCTGTCAGGTGGGTTACAGGTGAAGACTCAGGGGCCAGCTTAGAGATCCCCCACCTCCCCCCACCCACTCATTTCACAGATGGGAAACCGGGACCCAGAGAAGATGTCACCTGCCCAAGATTCCCCAGTGAGTCAGTGGCTGGGCCGAGACTGGGACTCAGCCCTCAGGAGAGGCTCCTCTTCTCTCCAGCAAGCCAGTGGGGTGGACGTGGTAAACCCTAATACCCTGGTGGTGTCCTTTGAGGTCACCACCTTAAAGACGGCTGTACCTGAAGCTCCCCGACTCTTCCTTTTTCTAAAATTCTGTCCAAAACAGATGCAATCCCCAAGCTTCTGCTTTCCAGCCTTTGATGGGAAGTTTGGGGCTTTTTGAATCTCCTATGCAAGTGGGGACCCCTCGTCCTATCTCCCTCCTGCTCGTGTAGCAGTGACTCCAGCATCCCTGTGTGCCCGTGGTCGGAATGCAGGGAATTCGCTTCTGCACGGGCCACTGGGCCTTCTGTGTGGTGACCCGGCAGGAGGGGGAGCTTTTAGTGGCAAATGAGCTCTCCCTGGATTGGGTAAACATTCTTTAAACCCACCCAGAACTCTCAAATATTTGTCTCCCTGACACGTACTTTATTCTTTGCAAATTTCTCTGAAACTGGAAAACAGCTTGGGGGATTTCTAATAAATGTTTACCATAACCCAAAATAAAAGGTCCTCTCTTTTTTCTCCTATTCTTAAAAACAAAACAACAAAATATCCTCTCGAGGAATGAGATCTTCATAGATCCTATAGAGCAGTTTCCCCTTCTACTACAGGATCCAGTCCTGAATTCCATGTTGCATTTAGCAACAGGCCTCTTTAATCTCCTTTGATCTGGAACTGTTCCTCAGCCTTTCCTTGTCTTTATTAACATCGACATTTCTGGAGAATGTGAACTCTTTTTTTCTTACTAGAATGTCCTTCTTTTTGGGTTTTCTGATATTTCCTCATTAGGTGAGCTTGGATTATGCATTCCAGGCTGAACTAATATGTAAATGAGGCTGTGTCCTTCCAGGGTGTCACCTCTGCAGGTGTACGGGTGCTTCTGCCTCTCGTTAGTGATGGTAACTTTGATCATTCACTAAAGTGGTCCAGTTTCTCCGGCACAGAGTGATAGCCACTCATTCCCCCTGGAACTAATAATCCGTGGGCAGATGCTTTAAGAGCATACAAATATTCTGCTCCACGTCGGAATTGTGCCTTCACCTCAGGAAAGCATGAAATGGTTTTTAAATACCATTCTCCAGTCAAACGAGCCAGGGTTCCTTGCAGAAATGGCTGACTCCCGGGCTGGGGCAGGGAAAATGCAAGATAAGCCTGGAGCAGCTTGTAGTGCCAGAAAGCAAGGACACAGTCAAAAGCGAACGGCGGGGTGACATGTCAGAGGGACCCAGGGGCCCATCTGAGCGAGCTTTGCAGCTGCCAAAGCTGGACCAATTCAAGCAACAAAACAAAGAGCGTGCATCGGATTGTAACCCAAAGTAGAAAATAAACACACGTGAGTTCATAGCAACATACATAAATCATTAAATGAACAAATAAATGGAGAAGAGACAAATATCCCTCACAGAAGAATTCCAAACCACATCAGCAGGCATTCTCCTCTCCAGGCGGTGACGCTGAAACCCCACGGCCAGCGTGGGCTGCACTTAGTGACTCATTCAAAGAGCAGACGGCAGGACGAGGGGTGGGGGAAGGAGTTTTCCAGAGGAGAGGCCTGGCGAGCACCGCGCTAACCAGATGGGCCAGGTCAGCGTCCTCAGGGAGGCCGCGCCGGCTTCGTGTGCTCCCCGGCCTGAGGCGCCGGAAGGGCGCTTCACTTCTCTCGTTTTCTTCCCCAAACCCTTTATCAGACAGATTTAAATTGAGGGACGTTATAAAAATGTCTGAACAGGTGTCTTTAAAACAGCCAAGGTCGTGAAAAACAAGGGAAAACTGAGAGACCCTCACAGACCGGAGGAGAGCAGGGAGTCGAGAAAACTGGATCCTCGGCGGAACCCTGGGACAGCAAAAGGACATCAGAGCGAGCGCTGCTGGGATCCAAAGTCAGTGAGGAGTGAGTCAGTTCCGACAACTGTACACAACATAAGATGGTGATGCCGGAGAACTCTGGGTGCGGGGACATGGGAAATTTCTGTATTACCTTTGCAACTTTCCCGTAAATCAAAAAGCATCCCCAGGTTAAAAGTTTGTTTTAAAAACTGTAGTCTTCTTAGGTGATTCTTGTCCACAGCAGTTGTCATCACAGTGGTTGAAGTAGAACACACTGAAATCAGAAACTCAGAGTTTTCACAAATTGAGCCCAATTTCATACCCAGGATCTTCCAACAAAAAGCTGCAGGTGCTGGATCGGAGAGATACGGGGGGCAGGGCGCTGACAACATCGGCCCAGAGAAGGGACTAATTCCCAGAAGTCCGGACGTTCCAACCAAGAAATGAAGTGAGAACCAGCATCTCACAAAGGACGGGCCTTTGGGAGGCAGCACAGTCAGAGGCGTGGAGCATGGGTCCAGAGAGGGTGAGTGACCTGCCCTAGGTCACACAGGAGGCAGAGTCAGGATTCCAGCCCTGGTCTTTCTGACTCCAAAGCCCGTGTAACCTCGTCCGTGCCATGTTGCCACAGCACACTGGGGCCGAGGCCCTGTCTAGGGGGACCCCCCAGAGGGAATCCTCACATACCACAGACTCTCAGCAACCCCAGGGCCCCCATTAGTGTCCCCAGGGGGCATCTGGGGCCCCTCCCCGTGCTCACCCTGCTCCAGGCACCAAGATGACTGACTCGTGACCTCATGCGCTCTGGAGAGAGACGCCCACGTCTCAGAGGCAGGGTGGCCTGGCTCCTGGTTGCACAGATGTTATGAGTGATTTGGGGAGCGTCAGGTAGATAAACAGGTACCATCCCGAACAAAAGGCCCGTGAGCTCATCCGCTTGTTTCGCCTCTATCGCACTCAAAGGCATCCTGTGTTTTGAACATGAGCGAACATGTGAGGGAGCCAAACACGGAGCTCAGGTCACGCAGCCCGCACGCATAGCTGGGGAGCTCCCATGTGGCTGGGGAGCCGTGGACTGGGGGTCCAGAGCCCCAGGGCAGTGGCCCTGCCACGAACGAGCTGGGGATCTGGGGGAAGGCGGCAATGTCTTCATGTCTGAGCATCCTCAAGCCTGAAGTGGTCAAAGCCGTCAACCCAGCACGTCGCTGTGGGGCTCAGAGCTATGAGGAATGAAAAGGTCTTTGTGGGAAGCGGCTGCGGCTCAAGTGTTTGGGCTCCCTCGACCACATGGGGTCCACTTCCCAGGGCCTCCTGGTGAGGGCAAGCTGGCCCGCGCCCACGGAGGGCTGACGGCCTGCGTGGCGTGGAGAGCTGAGGGCCCGCGCCCACAGAGAGCCGAGGGCCCACAGGGCACGGAGAGCTAGCTCAGTAAGATGATGCAACAAAGGGAGACAAGCAGTCACAGAAAACCACGCAGCGAATGGACACAGCGAGCACCAGCAGCAGGGTGGGGGGATAAAAAAATAAATAGAAAAACCTTTTTACAGAAAGGGGAAATAGAAAATCACTATTAGAAGACCAGAGTTATAAAAAAAAAAAAAAAGGGCTTCATAACGTGCCACGTGACTTGCCACGCTCGAAGCAGGTGTGCAGGCGGCGTCAGCCACGTTTGTTCCGTTGGCATGATTTCCATACAACCAAATGCAGTCTCCCCTCTCCTTGGGGGTCCTCAGACACCCAGACCCCAGCCAAGAGTCAGGCTGTAAACTCTCAAGGCCTCTGGGCCGCTGCCTAAGACAACGGGAATGCATGCACCGTCCTCGCCACCAAGCAACCGGCTCTGACGCCACCAGGTTTTCTTTCAGGCATTTTGAAAGAGCTTGGTTATTGTATCTAGTTTCTCAGGGGAGAGGCGAACAAGGACTCCAGAGGCTGCCCCGCTGACCCCAGCAGAAAGCACGATTTCCCAGCCTGCCAGCAAAATGCCCCAAAGAGTGTAAAAGGCAGCTGTGTTCACTCAGAATCATCACCTGGGGTTGACAGCTGGCACCCTGGGAGCCTGCACACCCAGGAGCCTGCACACCCCGGGAGCCTGCACACCCAGGAGCCTGCACACCCAGGCCCCTGCACACCCAGGAGCCTGCACACCCAGGAGCCTGCACACCCAGGCCCCTGCACACCCAGGCCCCTGCACACCCAGGCCCCTGAACACCCAGGAGCCTGCACACCCAGGAACTTGCACACCACAGGCTCCTGCACACC
>JAQZBX010089614.1:0-12609 GCA_029593785.1 Cabassous unicinctus
GAGGAGGAGGAGGAGGAGGAGGAGGAGGGGGAAGGGCCCGACAGGACCAGGTAGAGAGATTTTTCAAAATGTGGGTGTTTGTGAGTGTCTGGGCAGTGATTTATTTTTGCAGAGCGGTGGGTGTTTTGAACTCTCTGGAAGCTAACAAGCAAGCTCCGCACACAAACTTGAGGGACAGCGTCCAAACTTCAGACAACACAGAGGCCTTTCAGAATTCTGGGCCGAGCCCAACGTACGCTGGGTCAACCAGGGGAACCCAGGGCCTGGTGCTGGTCCTACCACGAGCGGTAGTTTCCTCATCTGCAAAATGGGATAACAAGAGCTCCTCCCTCGTGGAGTTGTTGGGAGGATAGAAAGAAAATAATGGGTGAAAAGTGCTGAGCACAATGCCTGGCATAGAAAAGGCACTTACTTGTGTGAGACACCAACAGGCTTCTGGAGAGAGACACGCGGACATGGATAGTCAGTGAGATCCAGAAGACCCTCCCTCGGGCGTGAGGGGCCAGGTGGCCGGCACAGGCTTTGAGGTGAGACAGGCCTGGGTTTCCAGCTGTGGGATCCTGTGCCAGTTACTTACCTTCTGTCAACCTCATCACCCATCTCACAGGGTATTGGATTAGTGACGTGGGACCCGGGAAGCTCCTGGCTTCGTGCTTGGCGTGTAGAAGGTGCTAAATAAATGTTGATTATTGTTCCAGGTTCTTGGAGAAAGGGGTTGGGAGAAACTCAAGGCGTGAGGCAGATGAGACAGTAGTCAAACTAGGGCCTGGTCAACCCTCTGGGGCCTGTACTGGTTTCCTGTTGCGCTTGTCAAAAATACCATAGACTTGGTGGCCGCAAACAGCACGTTTATTTCCTCACAGTTCTAGAGGCCAGAAGTCTGAAGTCAGCGTCCTGGGCTGAAGCAAGGTGTTGGCAGGGCCGTGACCCTGCTAGAGGCTCCAGGGGAGGTCTGTTCCTCGCCCCTTTCGGCTTTTGGTGGCTGCTGGCATTCGTTGGCTGGGGCCACACAACTCCAATCCCCGCCACCGTTTTCACGCCTCCTCTCCTGTGTGTGTGGGGGTGAACTCTCGTGACTACATGTAGGACCCATGACAGCCTTTCCATCTCAGGATCCTTCACTTCATCACATCCGTACAAAGACCATTTATCCTTGCGACATTTGCGGGTTCCGGGGATCAGGGTTCGATGTCTTTGAGGGGCTGCTATGCTGCCCACCCCAGGGCCTAATGCACCCCTGTTGGAAGAAGATTCCCATTTGTCTTTCCCTGAAGTGCTGGGTCAGGGCCAGGTGTGTGATAAGGAGGGGAGGAGAGCTGTTACCAGGGCATTGGCCGCACCAAGTTAGGGTCGGCCACGGCGGCCAGGAAGGAGGCAGGGAGGTCGGGGAGGCTGGCAGGGACCGCATGGCAGTGTGTGGGGTGACATCAGCAAGGCCGTGGGACAGACCGGAGCTCACACCCTCCAGGAAGAAGCAGGAGGCTCCTGGACACCTGGCCAGGGGAATGACGAGGCCAAGGCCTGCCTGGTGTGCTGGTGGGGTACAGAGCCCAGGAGGAGGGCACTGCGAGCTTCAGGCCTGAGACCCCTCCTCTGACCTCCCCTTGAGGAGCTCACATGCCTGTGGGATTTGAAGACACCTGTGCGCAAGAACAGATAGTCTACCTGGAGCCTGGAGGTAATGGGTCTAGAAGGTTTCAAAGAGATGAGATATTTGAGGTGGGTCAAAAAGGTGCAGAGGGGCTTTTCCTAGGCAGAGGTGGACAAAGCCAGGTTGGGAGCATGAGGGGGCCACAGGGAAACCAGCCGTGAACTCTGCATGTTTCCCAGGTGAACCTCTCTGTATGAGACAGTCAGATCCTTTTTCAATTGAGCATAGCCAGAGTTTTATAATAAATGTGCAACTGAAACATCCAAGAGAGCCCTGGAATTGGGGTTAGAAGACACAGGTTCAAAACACAGCTTTGCCCCTTGCTAGGTGATTGACCCTGGCCAAATTAGCTCTGTTGTCCCCCTGTAAAAAGAGGGTAGTGACATGTTCCTCAGAGGATTATTTTGAGAATTGAGTAAAATAACGTAAGGGAAATAGTCTGAACATTGACATGCTCAAATTAATAGCTTCCTCACTTCTGGGTAGGTCAGGAGGTTTCGTCTGACAGAATGACCATCACTGGGGCCAGCGCCTGCTCTTCCTGCCGGGGATGGGACGACAGAGTCACCTAATGCCTTTATGGATGGAAAAGGCATCCCACAGATACCAGAAATGGCTTGTTTGTTTTCTCAGATGTATTTTCTCCTCGTTCTACTCCCCCCACCCCCTGTGCTCATGGGAAAACACTGGGAGGGATTCTGCTCTGTCCTTTTGCACATTTGTCCCTCTCAATTTTGCCATTTGGAGACTGCACACTCCTAAAGAGAACGGGGTCCCTTGATCAGGATGGGCACTAGGAAACGCACACACACACACACTCACACTCACACTCTCGACCCCAAGTGTGAACTATCACACCCCTTGTCTCTGGCTTTCTGGGTCAGGGCCAGCATCCTGCCATCCCTGCCCTTTTGTCCCCATAAGTCTCCCTTGACCACTCTTGTTGCTGCTTCTGACAGTCCAGCCCAGAGAGCTCTTCAAAGACCCACCTGAGCTACATGCTAGTGGAGTTAAGAGTGTGGGTTTTGGGGCAAGAGAGAAACTGGGTTCAAGTCCAGGCTCTGCTATTTAACTCCTAAGCCTCGATCTCTTTCTTTGAAAAATGCTGTAAAGATAGTTCTCACCCCTTAGGGTAGGGGTTCTTAAACTTTTTTGTTCCAAGACCCCTTTGCCAGTCCAGTGAAAACCACGGACCCTTTCTCAGAATGTAGCAGCAGATAGTTTTATGACACTCAACATCGGCATGCCATTAAATTAAAATTTAGGATTATTCAAAATTACATTTTACAACTTTCCCATAATTTCAACACCCGATAACATGGTTCAGCATCTGTTCAAATGGTCATTTTTGGCAAACATTTAGAAATTCGAGTTTCCCATGGCGTCATAAAACCATCTCTGCCATCCTTACCAACATTTTTGCATGCAGTTATTCACTGCACTCAGAACATGCTACATCAAAATAAAAATCATATTAAGTCCACACTATACTGTGCATTATTTAATAAATATATCACACCCACACCGATACATCCCCACAAGAATAATGCTTTTTTTGAATTTTCAATTCAAGCTCACAGACCCTCTGAAATCTTTCCATGGACACCTTAGGGGTCCGTGGACCCCTGGTTAAGAACCCCTGCCCTAGGGAATGTTTCAAGCATCAAATAAGATGGTTGTTAATTACTCAGCACAGTGCAGGACTACTATTAACTAGTTTAAAAAGACAGGATTAAGGGAACGGATGTAGCTCAAGTGGTTGAGCACCTGCCTCCCACGTATGAGGTCCCAGGTTCCATCCCCGGTACCTCCTAAAGAAAAAAAAGAAGTGAAAGTTATTTAGAAAGATGAAATGGTCAGAAAGCACTTGCAGTCTGCCACGATTTCCGGTGACTGGGTCACAGGGACCAATCCACAGCTCGCTGTGGTCTGATGTGGGGGCTGCTGGTTGCTGGTAAAAGAGCCTCTTCGGGAGGCAGATCTTGAAATTCCAGCCCTTAAAGAGGTGTCTCTAGGGGCTCTCTGATGAAACAGAGCTGTGGCGCATTGAATCATTAACATCTTTGCTCAAAATATTTTCTCATCTCACTGGGCCCTGAAGGAATGAAGCACAGGACACGTACATTTTGACGGGGAGGTAAGGAAGGAGGGAGGGGAAGGTCCGAGGTCAGAGCAGAAACGCTGCATACCAGCACCTGGAGACGGGTAGAGGCCCTGGCTGAGAAAAGCCCACTTTCCGATGTTGTGCACACAATTCAATTCATTCCCCAGTTTCCCCCACTTTGTTCATTCATCGGCTTCTGCCAATTTCACCGATGGCAAGGACAGCTAGCATTTACGCAGTCCCTGCCGTGTGCCTGCCAAACACTGCTGTAGGCTGAGCAGGGCTGAGGGGCCGCTGCCCTCGGGACTCTTGCCCTCATGGGGTGTCCAGTCTGCTGGAGCCACACTCCCCTCTCTGCCTGTCTCTCACACTCTGATCTTGCTGTCACTTATGCTTGGATTTGGCAGTGGGGTTGTAGTCATTGAGTGCTGATCTAAACTCGTCCTTGCTCTACTTGTTTTCAGCCTCAGCTACTGACACCGCCACTTACCAACCTGCTTTTCAGGGTAGCCCTTCCCTTACCTGTTTGTAGAAGTTTCTAGAAGTTTTTACCTCCTTGTTTGTTCAAATGCCCGCCTTCTTATGTTTATCCATGGAAGGCCTCCTGCACCCTCAGATAACTTACTGCTTCCTTTCCCTTTGCAGCACCTGCTAAAGCCAGCTCTGACCGGTTCTAATCACTGAGCATGCTAAGCCTCCATTTTAAGACCAAGCATGATTTGCAATAGAGCGTGCTCCATTTAACCCCACCTTTCCCCAACCCGGATTGGCCCATGTCATCTCACCCCATCCTTAGCCACGCCCTTAAGCCTGCCTGCCCCAGGTATAAAACCCCAACTCCCACTGTGCTCAGGGAGACTGATCTGAGGCTAGCCTTCCTTCTCCTTGCTGGTTGACTCACAATAAACTCTTGAAATCCTGGTGACTCCGTAATGGCTTCTGTGTGCATAGGGCAAACAAGCCCTCTTGAGTGGTAACACTATTTCCTGGTCCCTCCTCCTCTTCCCTCTGCTCCCCTCCCTTTCCAGGGTAGACCTATGGTGCCTGCTGTACACCTGGCCCAGCCAGGCACTTTGATTTCAGCAGACCCTGATGGTGCCGTTTGGTCAGCACCCCATCAGGGCACCTCATCCATGATGTGCAATTCTACTTTCTGACCTGGTCCCCCAACCTCCCACTCTGCCTGCTGAAGGTAGCTCCCAGTTTGCTCTTTGGATTTCACCAGTGTGTTTGTTCTCCTGGTTCTGCCCCTGAATCCATAAGGCGGTTAGTGAGGGGCAGTCATTGACCTGGCCGGCTCTGGGAGGACGGAGTCTCCTGAAGCTGGCTAAAGAAGGACAGAGTGAGCCACACACGCTTTCTCTGCTCTTAGGATCTTTGGATGAGTGCCAGCCACACCGACTGTTAAATGGCCATGGTGCTCCCAAAGGAGGGGCTCCTGGCTGGTTTCTCTCTTAGATGGTACAGCTTGAATCAAGATAATGATTCCACTTCATAGAGGGGAGTATAAGCTCTTTGCTCAGGGCCGGCTGTCTGTTTTGGTCATCAGACACAGCTCTCCGCAACTTTCTCTTCATCTATCACTTTTAATCTTTTTACTCTTTCCTAGAAAAGAGTGAAATTGAACATTGGAAAATCTTCAAACGAAAGGAATGCAGGTCAGTGCTTTTTAAGTCAAATGTATCTCCTTTCAGAACATGTGGTACTGAATGCAGTGCACGTATCTTCCTGTTCATTTCTCTACAGTGATATGTAGCAAAGGGGTGGGAAAGTGGGGGAGGAAGGGAGCGGGGACCTAACTTTGGCTGCGTGCCTCTGCATATTTAGGTAGGTAGTAACTAATTTAAGGTTCACAACAATCCCCACCATTAGGTACTATTATCTCTTTTTATAGACGAGGACTTTGAGACAGAAACTTCACAAGACTTGGCCAAGGTCACACAGCTAGAAAAGTTGGGGCTGGGAGCTAGGACTGGAACCGGTATGTTCCTGCAGGTACCTGATGCAAACGGAATAATAACAATGAGAATGTGTGTTAGAAATCAGCTAGGAATGTAACTAAAATTGGAGGGCAAAACACTGGGGGCACATTCTCTCTCTGTCAGAACAAGTGCTGGCATGGACTTTCAGAAGCCTTGATTTCTTTCTAAACGGGGGCTTACAAGTATAAAGGGAACTGCCATTTTAGCTGGAGGTGGCTGCCTGCAAATCTTGTTTTAGACAGAGTGCCTTGCATTAATTAACATTTTCAGAGCTCTTTGAGATCTTAAGATGAATACCAGCCACATCTTAAGGGACAAAGTTAAGAGGTGTCATAGGTGTGGCAAGTATGACCAGGAGACTCCCCAAACAGGAGGGGAATATTCCAGAGACATCACCAGGGCTTGACTGACACGTGTGTGTGTGTGTGTGTGTGGGGAGGGCAATGACCTGCCTGGAGAGGCTTCCCAGGGAAGGTGCCGTGCTTGGAAAGCAAGCATCCTCCCTTTGGAGAGGCACCAAGTCAAATTCCACAGGGCAATTTCAGTGCTTGGACAGACGGCTCTGACCCTTACTAAGAAGCACGTGCTCTTGGGAAGAATTAGTCATTACCTGTCACTTTTACCTGAGTGGGAAGGGATTGTGGATTCTGTCCACAATCAGGTTTGGTTAGAGAGGGAGAAAACCCAAGGATCCGGTGTCAGGGGCTGGGCAGAGGACGACCACAGCAGGCTGGGGTACAAAAAGAGAGAAGCTGAAGACCAGCTCTGCCCAGTCCCTCATTTTGCTTGGGCCCATCCTTGGCACAAGCCAGAGCTTTTGCTCCCAGCTAGAAGGTGCAGGGGCAGGCACGGATCTAGGCACACGCTGCAGACTGGAATTGGAATCTGGGGAATGGATGGAAATTCCAGGGAAAGGAAACAAAAGAACAAAGAGTGAAAAAAGGCAGAAAGGTATTTCAGAAATGGAGGTCTGATGGTTACCAAGGGCAAGGGTTGAAGCCAGGGAGCCAGCAGAAAGCAACAAGACAGCCATGTGAGGGCAAAGGAGGTTTAGAACCATGCGATGTCCTTCTGATCGTCTGTGACAAGCTAGCTCTGGGTTGGCGTTTTCCGCGGGAAACCAGGTCACAGGTCCAGCAGGTGGGACCTGGGATCCAGGTGTTGTGACTCCTGCCACCAGCCCACCACTGCACCCCCCATGCACTGCTATCAGGACACAGGAAACCAAGAGGGGTGAGAGGTGATGCGGTTATCGTGTGACCTTAGACCTTTGACCTCCTCAGCTCATCTTCCCCCATCATAGAAGAGGGTGATACTTTGTGGAAGCCGTTATTTGCACACATGGAGCACAAAAGAAAAGATGATGAAGGGTATGATGAAAATAATAATACATTTATTGCATCAGCACCATGCCCTGGACGCTGTTCTGAGCACTTCCCATACATTAACTTCTTTAACCCTTACAGCAGCTCTAGAAGGTAGGGATTATTATGATCCCATTTTACAGAGGAGAAAACCAATGCACAGGGAAGTTAAGGAACTTTGGCAAGGTCCCGGAGCCAGTGAGTAGGAAAGTTATATTCAGTAAGAGGAGGCTGGGGTCGGAGTGGGGTGGGGAGGTCTGCAAGGACTGAGGAAGACCTGGCCTCGTGTCCCCACCATGCCGTGTGCTCCTTCGCTCCACGGGGACCTCAGCACGGAACGCTGACCACGATCCACCTCTTCTCGTGGGCCTTCCCTGCCTTGGTCATTTTCCAGCTTGATTCACTCGTGCTGCCCTTGTGACTCCATCCGCCTCTCGTGCCAAGCCTTCTCTTCTCAGGTGGGTGCTGACCCCCTCATCCCTCACCAATCCCCACCCCACATGCCCATGACCCCCAGCGTCCTGCCTCTCACTCTTCGCCCCCCACCCCTGCTCCTGTCCTCCCTTCTCAGTCTGCTCCTGGGAGGCGGCTTGCGGTCTCTTCGGCTCCCCAGACCCCGGCCTCCAGGGGCACCCGGCCCAGTGGGCCCCGGCAGAGGGTGTAGGCTCGTCTGCGTGTTAGAGAAGAAGGCTGACCTTTAAGATACCTCTGTCTCCAAGCAACTGTTCGAAAGCAAACATGCAGAGCGTGCATGCGTCAGGCCTAGTTTGGGGGAAGTGGAGTTGAAGGGACAGGCACCCGCAGGCTCCTGGGCACAGCCGTTCCTCCTCCTGCACCGATGCCAGGAGCACAAGGCCACGTGGCTTCCAGGGGCAAAACCGTCAACACAAGTTTGGAAAGTCAATGACCCTCACTACTGGTCTTCTGGCTGCAATGCAAAGCGTCCCACTCCCCACCACCTGAATTTATTTAGGAAACGACAGGTGTGGTAGCCTAGTCATTTGATAATGAAAAAAAAAAAAAAAAAGCTTAAAAGCCACGTTAGTTACACAAGGCAAACCTGGACTAGTAGAGATCCAGAGACCCTCCGCCCTCTGTGGCCTGAAAACAGGATGAAAGAGTGCTGGAGACCCGTGACCCTGACCAGCAGCGCAGGTACTGTGATGCCAGTGGGCGGCCTGGAGCAGGGGACCAGCAGGAGGTGGAGGTGTGACAGACCAGGTGCACGGGCCCAGGCTTTGGGACACGCGGGCTGCCTCGCCGCCGCAGCCTTAGGCTCACAGTTCCGTCCTGGCTCAGCATTTGGCTGTTTTGCAGCACCTCAGGCTCAGCCCAGGCCCTGGAGCCTCCTCTCCCTGCTGCCCTGCTGTGTGGTCCGAAGCTCCGTGGGCCCTTCCCGGAGGCAGAGCAGCCCGCAGGGACTGGGCGAGGGGGCCACGTGTCTGACGAGGCTCACCCCCCAAAGCGCCTTTCAGTGCTGGTTGTTCCATTCCCCTGTAGCTTAGCAATGAGCCCCTGACAAGTGAGTTATAGGAAAAATGCTCAACTTTTTCCAAGCAGGTTTTGTCCTCCCTCCTTCCCTCCCTCCCTTCCGTCCTTCCTTCTGCAAATAATTAAACCTGGAGTAGAACCAGGTCCTTGTGGGTTTGCCTTCTCTAGCACGGGCACCTGCAGCAGCTTTCTTCATGGTCTTCCAACCTCTGGCCTCACCTCCAGTTCCTTCTCCCTCCTTTAGCTGGAACGAGCTTTCTAAACCTCTAAACAAGCTTTCCTCTCTTGCTTAAAACTTTTTCACAGCTCCCCAAATAAATATCCTTGCATGGCCCTCCAATGACCAGCGCTGCCTACCTGAAGTCTCCCCATGCTTGCCCATGGTGTCGCACCCTCTGTCCCACGGGATTATG
Organism: Cabassous unicinctus; assembly: GCA_029593785.1. NCBI lineage: Eukaryota > Metazoa > Chordata > Mammalia > Cingulata > Chlamyphoridae > Cabassous > Cabassous unicinctus. Next base: position 9,006 of record JAQZBX010089614.1, read on the forward strand.
AGTCTTTCCTCCATGCCTTTGCATATACTGTTCCTTCTGCCTGGAACACCGCTCTTTGCTTTGCTGTGAGATGTCCTCCCGGGTTCAGTTTAAACACAGGTTCCTCTGTGAGACCTTCTTTGACCACCCTCAGGTGGGACTGACCATTCCTTCCGTGCTACCATGGTCCGTACCTACTTCTGTGGTTGGACATAGTGACCTATATTGCAAACGTCTGTGGGTGAGAACTCCTTGGGGCCAGGGGGTGTTCCCCATCCTCCAGCACCTCCCAGAAGCCAGCCATAGAGGGTGAGCAAGTGAGGGAGGGAGGGGCACTATGAGAGGGAATCAAGTGTTTCTGAATAAACCCAAAACCCAAGGAGGAGGAAGTCCAGAGCGAGGCCTGGCCACCGGGGTCGAAGGCGGGCTTCTGGAGACCTGACACAGGCTCTCGATAGGAGAAAATGCAAAGCCGAACCAGCCGAGCCCGTTCCCTCCCATTCCTCTTCTATGCCCATTTCCTGCTCTGCTCCGAATGGCAGGGAGGCCAGCCCCGGCAGACTCCTGTGTCAGCAGCTCCCGCTGGGAGGGAGGGAGAAGCCAGGGATTTCTCCTTATCTCCCCCAGCCTCAGCTGGCATTTCTTCTTTTTGGGATTCCTGGTTCCCGCCAGCGAGGCCTGCTACGATTCCAGCTTCGGGCAGGTGGCCTGGCCCCGGAGCTCAGGTAGCATGCCTCTCCTTCTCTTTCCCTCCAGCCCTTGAGGGTGGGAGCTGCTTCCGGCTGCTCTGCACTGCCTCGCCATCCCCTAGTTGAGCTTTTAGCTCCTGCAGGATCTGGGTAGATAAATGCCTGCATTAACCCCGCCTGTTGTAAATCTTTAGAGTGATTTCTGTTTTCCTGGTTGGATCCTAAGATACCAGTTCAGTTTAGTGACCCCGCTGGAAGGGGTCACTAAACAGCAACATTGTTTTTTTTTTTTTTTTTTAACTTTGGAAGCGGTAGTGCTTTTTTTCTTTTTTCTTTTTGGTGTTTTTCTAGTTGATTATGGGATAAGGTATGTGTGGTATGTATGTTTTAAACCAGAAGGGGAGAGTTGGGGACGTTCGTGCCTGCCAGGCCACATTGCCACAGGGCTCGCTTTCCAAGGCCCCAGCTTTGCATAGATGGGGGTTTGGCCCTCGGCCCTTGAGTCCCCATGGGAACCCCAACGTAAGGGAGGAGGTCTAGAGAAGCAGGCTGGGGAAAGGAAGAGAAGCCCAGAGGCATGAAGAAGGAGGAAAGGAAAAAGGAAAGAGGGAAGACAGAACAGAACAGGTGTATCTGTGTTTAGTACAGTTCTGCACATAGTAGGAATGCAATCAATATTTGTTGAATGAATGAAAGATTAGAGAGAGAAGCAGGACCAAGTGGAGTGAGGGAGCAGTTCTGGCAAAGATTAAGTGGGCCTATTCCTTTATCTCCATCCCCACAACGTCATCAACCCACAGGCTTACCCAGGACAACCACCTCCTAACTGTTTCCTGGCTTCATGTTGCTCTAGGTGACACTTCCAAAGCCACAATCTCCATTGCTTGAGCCAAAATGCTTTAATGGCTCCTAGCTGGGCAGGAATTCAATTCTGTTTTGTACTTCTGAGCCTCATCTTCTACCATGTGCTTTCAAACCTGGGCTCTTCACATTGACTCCCCCTTCTGGGACATCTGGGCCAACATGGATAACTTAGAAAGCATGGTCCTGCCTCTGTGCTCTCTTCAGACCTCTATTTTGGCTCTGTCTTCGTTCCTTTAAGGATCTATGGTGATTCCAGACAGGGGGTGAGGAATAGACTTTGCCTAGCTGGCCTCTACCATAGAACTCACATCTGGCCGGTGATCCCACCTCTCACCGTCCCCTTTCCCCTAAATTCCTTTTGTCTCTTGTAGGATCTGGGACAGTGGCCACTCTCCAGCAGCCTGGGGGTCACTCACAGCCATTCTCACCCTCTGGGTTTCTAAGAGAATAAGGGGAGATGGAACCAGGCTCTTAGTGCCAGGGTTTGGTGGAGCAATGCCAGGCGGGCAGCTCACGAAATGGCTACGCCCCCAGGCAGGCTTGGTTCATGGTCAGAGAGGTGTGGTGATGCCTGCTGCCGAGCTGAGTGTGCCAAGACTGCACGGGAAACCAGGCAGGGATCCTTTTGTTGACTTTCCTGGGAGAGCTAGAGGTCACCTACTTCAACCTCACCACTCCAATTCAATCCAATTCACATGTACAAGTGCACATAGTGTGGCCTGGCGGCAACGCCTTGCACAGACCTGAGGCTGAATCCCTGCTCTGTTACTTACTAGCTATGCCGTCTTGGGAAATTGCTTAACCACTCATTTCCTCATCTGTAAAATGGAATAATAAATGGCCACCTTAGAGAGCTGCAAGTATTTCATATATGCTACAGCTTCAATGAAAGGACCAAGGGTGGTTCAACATAAGAGAATCAATTAATGTCATACACCACAATAATAGAATGAAGGGGAATAACCAACGATCATCTCAATGGACACATAAAATATTTGACAAAATACAGCACCCCTTCTTGATGAAAACACTTAGAAAACTTGGAACAGAAGGAAACTTCCTCAACATGATAAAGGGTACATATGAGAACCCCTTCACAAACATCATACTCAATGGTGAAAGACTGAAAGACTTACCTCTGAGATCAGGAACAAGACAAGGATGGTCACCACTGTTATTCAGCATTGTACTAGAAGCTCTAGCATAGAATTCAGGCAAGAAGAAGAAATAAAAACACCGGAATTCAAAAGAAGAAGTTAAACTTTCCGTATTTGCAGATGACTTGATCCTATATATAGAAAATCCTGAAAAATCCACAACAAACCTACTAGAGCTAAAAAACAAATTCAGCAAAGTGGTGGGGTTCAAGATCAACACTCAAAAACCGGTAGTGTTTCTATACACTAGTCATAGACAATCTGAAGAGGAAATCAGGAAAGATTCCACTAACAATAGCAATTTAAAAATTAAATATCTAGGAATAAATTTACCCAAGGATATAAAGGACTTGTATATAGAAAACTACAAAGCATTGCTGAAAGAAATCAAAGAAGAACTAAATAAATAGAAGGACATTCCACATTCATGGATTGGATGACTCAATACCATTAAGATGTCAATTCTACCCAAAGCAACTTACAGATTCAATTCAATCCCATTGAAAATTCCAACAGCCTTCTTTGCAGAAATGGAAGAGCCAATCATCAGATTTATTTGGAAGAGAAAGGGACCCCAAATAGCAAAAACATCTTGAAAAAGAACAAAGTTGGAGGACTCATACTTCCTGATTTTAAAGCTTATTACAAAGCCACAGTAATTAAATAGCATGGCGCTGGCATGCTATTTAATTAGCATGAAATAATTATTAGGACAGAAATAAACACCAATGGTATCAAATGAGAGCTCAGAAATCAACTCTCAAATTTATGGCCAATTGATTTTTTTTCTTTGTTTTTTTTTATCTTTTTATTTATTTATTTTTGTTGTTGTTTCTTGGGTATTTTTTTGTCTTCTTGTTTTCTTGTTTTTCTTTTTTTTTAAAATTTTTTTTGTGGCCAATTTTTTTTTTTTTT
>JAQZBX010089615.1:0-12608 GCA_029593785.1 Cabassous unicinctus
CTGCATCAGCCCCTCGCGCCGCGCGGGCCGGCCGGCCTGCCCTCACAAGGAGGCCCCGGGAAGTGAACCCGGGGGCTCACACATGGTAAACGGGGGCTCTATCGACTGAGCCACTCCCGCTTCCCCCATTTACTTCTTAAAAGCTCTGATCTAGCAGTGACACACAACTGCTCACATTCCATTGGTGAGAAGTAATGACTTGACTACATCTGGATACAAGTGGGGCTGGGAATTGTCCTTGACTAGGCAGCTGTCTCCTAGGGAAAACTCTACACATTATGAAAGGGAGAACATAATTTTTTGATGGATGCAAGCCAACTCTGTACATATTTTATCATTTTCACTATTTCCTTCACCTCCACCCCCATCCAGCCACCCTAACCTCCTTATTGTCCCTTGAACCTTCCAGGCACATTTCTGTCTCAGGCCCCTTCTGGAATTACCTTCCCTCAGATATCCACAGAGCTTGCTCTCTCATATCCTTCATGCTGAAATGGGTGCCCTAGGTTGTCATTTATTAAGGATGTATTGAAGAGTGGGTGTAACTCAGTGGTTGAGTGCCTGCTTCCCACGTACAAGGTCCTTGGTTCAATTCTCGGTACCTCTTTAAAAAGAAAAGAAAAGTGTATTATGTCTCAGATATTTAAAATTCCTTTATTCATTAAATATTTATTAATTTATGAATCTTCAAAGCAATCCTGTGAGGGATAAGAATGATTATTCTCATTCCAGAGAAGTTAACCGATGTGCCTCAGCTCACATAGCGGGTAAGAGTGGGAATAGGGATTTAAACACTGTCTCTTAAAAGCATCCAGCTCTGCTTTTTCCCTGACTCTCTAAGAAGCAATCACTCTGGCAAATGCATTTCCTATTGGGATGATCACTTTACAGTTGAATATTCTGGGCCTCTGAGCAGTTAGGTTTCTCAGGGCAAATTACTACAATCATTCTTTTGTTTCTATCTTGTGTATTATGAGTTTAGTCAGTCTGAGAGATCTCCCAGCACCTGGACAAATTGGAAAAAAATTTATTGACCTTCAAGCTGAGGACATTTATCCCATTTTCAAGTCTCTTCCTCCATAACACCCCCAGATTGATCATTCTAAAATGTGGATCAGAACTTGACACTCCTCGGCTTAAAATCTTTTAATTTACACCACTCCCTTCTCCACACACCTTATAGGATAAACTTGTTAGCCTGGCATTTGAGGCCTTTCCTGCTCTGTCCCTTTCCTCCCTCTCTAGTTTCTACCTCCCATCATAATGAGTTACTTGCTATTCTCTGAGTATACCATTCTATCTGTCATCTTCCTTTTATACATGCTGCTTGAAACATCTTCCCCTCTCTTTTTTACCTGGGAAATTGTTGTTTATCCTTTGAAACTTAGATCCTTCTGGAAGCTTTCTGGAAACCCTCCATGACCATACTCCAGCCTGGAGTGACTCACCCCCTTCTATGCTCAGTAACCATTTCTAAGCCCTCACTTACTGTCTCCCCAGCACACCCGATAGGATGCAGCATCACCCTGAATGGGCTTTGGGAAGCTCCCCCTTCTTCTGCCCACTTTTCTCCTACCAGTTCAGGCAGGCTAGGTACAGGGAGGAGCAGGTGCTATGGTTCTGTGTGACGTTGTTTGTGGCCTCTGGGCCACCCTCCCCATGGGAACAAATACTTGAGAGAAATACCCAGGAGAGAACCCAGGAGAGAGCCCAAGCACAGCCTTTGGGGAAGCCAGCTGTCTTCTAGGACCCTTAGGGGCAGCCTGCCAGAGCAGATTTTGAGCATTCCTTTTGCCAGAACACTAATAATAATCTCCAATATTTATTGAATGCCTTCTATGTTCCAGGCACTATTCTAACCACGTTACCTATATGTCCATTTATCTTATGTAATCTTCATAAAAACCATGACTGCTGGCACTGGGAGATTAAGTAACTCACCCAAAGTCATACAGTAGATAATAAAGCCAGGCTTCAAATCTGAGCATTCTGTTTTTAGAGAACATGCTAGTAACCACTATATTGCCTTCTTGGTCTCTGGTCTTCAGTTCTAACCAAGACTCTATCTAGCTTCTGAGAAAAACAAAATCTGAGGGTCCCAAACAAGGACCAGGAGGCGTTTCCTTCTGCCTCCCGCACCTTCTTACAGGCGTACCGGCTTATGGATGGATATGAAAATTCTCACAGGTGAGAAGTGTAAGGGGAGTTCCCAAGTGGCAGGAGCTCTGAAGCCCTCTGGAGAAAAAAGAGGAGCCGGATGCGTGTGAAAAGGTTTGGCTCGTGGGGAGGTGGGCGGAAGGGGGGGCAGACTAGGAACCCAGGATTCTAGTCCAGGCTTTGTCTCTTAGACTCAATGTCACCTTGGGGTAAATCCTTGCTTCTCTCTGAACCTCAGTTTACCCATCTGTAAAATAAGGTTAAATACCAGACAAGCCGACCCACCATTACCAAAAGCCTGGGCATCCTCAGCTCTTTTCCGGAAAGGGCCCGACACCGATGCTTTAGAGTTGAAGCAGGAAGAAAGTACTATCTGGAGTCTAGGCCGACGGCCTCGAGATGTGATGGGGTGGGCTTCTGAGTTCAGTCCTGCGCCCCTATCCCTGTGACAGGGTCGGGCTACGGAGAAAGTCTCAGGACCTCTTGTAATGGGGTAGGGCGGAGCATGGCTAATGTTAGGCTCTGCGGGACGTGTCCACTCATCCTGCATCTCTTCAGCCCTTCCAAGGTGAGTTGTAGCTCCGTGGTTGGCGCCTGCTGGCAACCAGGGAGCTGCAGGTCGCGCTGCGGCGACAGCGGGTGAGACTGCGGCCAGCCGGGCCCTTAGAGCATCACGTCATCCTTTCAGCTAGGCGCCCGCCCCTCCCCGACGGCGCCTGCGCAGGCGCAGCGGGAGCGGGGGCCCGCGGTGGGGGCTCTCCTCAGCGCTTTCAGCCCTTCTACTGGCTCGCTCCGGCTACAGCGCTTTCGTCTGGCGGCGGCGGCGGCGGGGAGGGGAACGCGTCCAGGATGTGGCGCGGGGCGGCCGTGTGCCCCCCCGCCCCGTTACGGCAGTCGCGGCGGCCGCAGGGACCCTGTGAGGGCCGGGGGCGGCGGCCCGAGCCGCGGTAGCGGCGGCAGGAGGGGCGACCTGAGGGCAGGCGGGCTCCCGGGTGCGGGGGCTCCGCGCAGCTCCGCACGGCCCGGCCCGTTTCGGCCCTGTCGCCATGAGCAGCGGCGGCGGCGGCGGAGGGGGCTTGGCGCCCAGTCGCTTCGCTGACTACTTTGTCATCTGCGGGCTGGACACTGAGACTGGGCTGGAGCCGGACGAGCTGTCGGGTGAGTGCGCGCACAGGCTGGGGCCGCTTCTCCCCAGCCGCTGCCCTGGAGACCCTGGAGGCACCCCCTCCCCCGCGCTTTGTCCCGGGACTCGGGCGAGGGTCATTACGAAGGACCCGGGTCGGGCGCAAGGAAAAGGGACATTAGCCTGAGGGAAGGGAAATGAACGTGGTGCTCTGAACCGTGAGGGAGGATCCGTGCGCTGTGGGCTAGTCTTCTGGGACGAGGAAGAGGGGAGGGTGGTGTGTTCTTAATCTGGTTGAGTAACTTAGTATGAAATAAAGGGAAGCCTGTCCTTGACCACACATTAGGGAGGGGAGTAGGAGCCCACGTCCTAGTGAAAGTAAGTTCCACCTAGACTTTAAAACAACAACAAAACGCAAAACAAAAACTTGGTGAGTTTATCTGGTTTCTTCCCAAGAAACCTGTGATTACAGTTCTCAGAACCGTTATAATTCAGCCCTGGGCTGGGCCCCCTACAGATTACAGTTCTGGCCATCAAAATGGAACATGAAGTAATAAAGTGAACTTGGGCCGCTTCAAGTAGAGTGGGAGAACTCTCGGCGGTAGAAATGGCTTGTATCCGGGGGCCGTGCCTTTTTAAGAAAAGTAGTTTATATCCTTTATGAGTCCAGGGCCATTTTGTGAATAAAAGAGCAGAATGCTAATCGGAGCCTGGGTTGTGTTGCTTCTCAAGTAACCTTTCAGAGAGGGAGTAATGGGGAAGTGAATTTGGGGTCCTGACAAGATTTAGATATAGCACAATTTGCGGAAAGGCGTCAGCACTGCAAAATCCCTGTGAATTCCACAGCACTGTCATTGGAGCCTTTTTATCACACCAGTTTTGAAAAAGTTTTTTGTTGAGAGTGGAGGTTTGTTGTGTTATACTTTAAAGTTGTAGCCTTCCTGATTTGATGAGGGAAACTTCTTCCAACCTGTCAGGATGTGTTCACAGTGAAGTATCTATCCTAAAAGTGATTATTCTGTTGATTAATTTTACTTAGCTGTAGAGATGACAGGACGATTTTTTTTTTGTCACCAGAAAAATTCCGATTTTTTTTTAATGGAAAAACAAACTAGGTACCACTTCAGATAACAAAAATAGACTGCCTTTTAAAAAAGGATGACAAATTGCTGATTTAACAACACCAAAAAAAATAATACTAATTACTCAATTTTGTAGCCAATAGAGAAAAAAAATCATGAAGCAGTCATATAATTAATACTAGGCCTTTTGTCAGTGCAGCTTTATTGTTTCAAGTTCACTTTTTTAGGTCTTCAAATTCATATAATTCAGATGTTAATTTTTCATCTGTGTTTCATATGTATTAAATGCTTGGTTTTGTTATGTAGTTGTAGGAATTCAGTTCAAGGTATTAAAACTGAAAGGGAATTCAGGAAAATAAGGCTAAAAAAGGACAGTAGGGCCTATATTTGGTAGTTAATATCCTGGCTCTTGGTCCAGTGCTCTTCTTATGACACTAAACTGCATCTTATTGGTTTTTAGAGAACAGTAACATTTTGAGAAAGGTTAAAACAAACAAACAAACAAAAAAAACTGTTCTCCCCAATAAAATAAACTTTAATGGGGTGGAATAAACTAATATTTTTGTGCTGTGCTTTTGAGGGTCTGTATAATTGTATAGGCATTTGGCTTTAGCAAATGGAGAATGATTTGCAAATGATAGAGCATAGGAATGAAACTGGAAAGTGACTGTTGGTAAGAGCATGGGTTTGGGGTCAAATATTTCTTCCTGTGATTAACCATCTCTGTGACTGGGGACAAGTTACAAGACTCTGCCAAGGTCCTCATCTATACAAAAGAGAATGTAAATAAAAAGAATCTCACCAAGTAGACCCTCAAAAATGTTAATTCGCTTTTAATGAAAATCTTGGTTATTTGGCTTTTAAGCAAGCTTAACGTTTTATCCCTGTGAAAGCATATTGGGAATAAAGAAAGGGAGACAAATGGTATAAAATGTGTAAAGATGGATATTTTCTCTCTGTTTAATGTGGTTGCAGTAGTAGAATTCCAAGACCATTTATCCAGTAGGTGACCTTTGTTAGAATAGGCATTGATTGAAGGATTTTTTTTTTTTTTTTTAACCTTTATTTCATTTCTGGTGGGTTAGTGGGAGAATCTGGACCACCTAGAGGGGGTCATTGAATAAAACAACACAAAATACAAATAACTATGAGTGTCCATGCTGAGACTCTCTGAGACTCTCCAGGGTGCATTTTCTCTCTTCAGCCTGCTTTTTTGCTTCAAAACTGATGATGTCATAGTATGTGAAACTACAGGAAATTGTGAATTGCACCTAGGTTCTCCTGGGAGGTACTGAGGAGTCTATAGTCTCTCCAAGCAAATTAAATTTTATACCCCAGATAGCTTCTTTATACTCTTTAAAAGTGAACTCAGTATGAACAAATCAAAGGTGCTCAGTGTTCTTTTGGTTTTGTGGAGAAGGATTATGCTCTCTGTTTGCAACAGTAAGCATAGAATATTGATGCAGATCACTGGATTTTATAGGAGTCTCTGTCAGCTTTTCCTCTTGTAGACTCAAGTCATGCAGCTGTTCATTGTGCAAGGAACTGAGCAAAGTGTGAAAATTGTTAATTTTGTTTTCTAGTTAATAGAGAAAGTACTTTGGGTTGGAAGGAGAGGAAGGTATTTTATTAGCCAACCTTAGGAAATGTTATCAGCAAAGCAAACCGGATTGCTGGCTTCTTGAACTTGTCAGTTAGATGAACAAATCTGGAAGAATTGCTTCTGACTTAAGTTTTCCATGGCCTATCCTGAGTGAAGGGGCATATGGTGCCAGAGTCCAGTCTCTCTTTCCACTACTGCTGGGAGGGTGTCCTGTGCATTTTCATTTTTCTTGTTTCTTCCCTATCACAGAGGTGATACTTCACCAAGTGACTGCAGGGAAAGGATTTATCATAAGGTGGTATTCCTGAGTCTCTTTTTCCTATCTCTGTTTGAAAGTTAAGGTTGAAGAATGTTTGTGACCTATTTCTTACCTTAGAATGTGTAAGTGCTCTGAACTTACCTGTACCCAGCATTGAGATGTGTCTCCTAGGTTCTTGCATCCATTACTCCAACTTTACCCTGGTTCTGGGCAGAGCCCCTTGCCGAATTGAAGAAAAGGAACTGTAGGCTGGGGCTGGGGACATGGATAGATGGGAGACGGTTCAGTGTCCTGTATGAGTCTACTTAGAACACTTAAGAATATACGGAAATAGCCTCTTAATGTCACCCTTGGGAAAGAGAAAAAATGCTGACTGCCAGGAAAATCAGAGGACTGGTTAGGTGATAATTCTCCTTAGAACTTCAAAATCATGAAATGTCAAACATGAAAGCTCCCTTAGAGAGTTTATAACCTTCTGGTTTTATAGATGAAGAAACTGAGGCCCTGAGAAAGTTGGAGCACATTTGTTTCTCTTGCCACATTTCATTCTTCTTTGTTTTCTTCCACTTATGCGATGTAAGTGGAGTAATAATGATGAGTAGGGAGGATGAGTAAAATACTTGTTTGGCTGTGGCAGGAGCAGACATTATGGCAGTTTTTCTTAGTGCAGGCTTGTTTCAGGGCAAGAAAGAATACTGTGTAATTATCGTGAAGGCTATCTTATTACTTTTAAAAACTATATTTTTATATACTTTCACACTTAAAGAAACACTTGCAGAAATAGTGCAAAGAACTGCCATACACCCTTTTTCCAGATTCATCAATTGTTAATATTTGCCTTATCATTTATGTGTGTGTGTACTTTCTCTCTCTCCGTACATATGTATATGTATATATCAACCAGCTTTATTGAGATATAATTCACATGCCATACAATTCACCTATTTAAAGTGTACAATTCAGTGGTTTTTAGTATATTCAGAGTTGTGCAGTCATCCCCATACTCAATTTTAGAATGTATTCTTCACCCCACCCCACCCCAGGCCCCCCAAAAACCCATACCCTTTAGCAGTCACTCTCCTTATCCTTCCAGTCTCCCCATCCCAGCTCTAGGCAACCACTAATTTCTCTGTTCCTATAGATTTACCTGTTTTGGACATTTCTTATAAATGGAATCATATAACATGTGATTTTTGTGTCTGTCTGGCTTCTTTTACTTAGTATAATGCTTTCAAGGTTTATCCATGTTGTACTGTGTTCAGTATGTCATTTCTTTTTTTTTAAGTTCAGAGCAATTTTTTATTTGCATATATTCATCAGTTACATTTATTTGAACTTTTTATTATGGAAAATTAAAAGTATATACAGAAATTGAGAAAATGGGATAATGAAGCCTCAAGTACCCATCACACCAATTCAACAATTATCATTCACTGCCAGTTGTGATTTATTCCTACCCAACCCACTCCCTGCCCACTATGGCCTGGATTATTTTGAAGTAAATCTCAGGTATCATTTCATCTGTAAATAATTTCATTATATATTTCTGAAAGAGAAGAATTTTTTAAAAACGACAAAGCCATTTTCACATCTAAAAGAATACCAGTACTTACTTAATATTGTTAAATATTCAGTCAGTGTTTAAATTTCCCCAGTTGTCTTCATTTATTTTTATTTGTTCCAACTAGGATCCAAGTGAAATTTCTACATTGCAATTGACAAGTATGTCATTCCTTTTTATTGCTAAATGATATTCCATGTGGATAATATCACATTTTATTTATCCATTAATCAGTTGAGGGACATTTAGGTTGTTTCCACTTTTTGGCTATTATGAATAATGTCAGAAGGTGTTCAGTTTTCGTGGGAATGTATGTTTTCATTTCTCTTGGATATATACCTAGGAGTGGAATTGCTGGGTCATATGGTAATTCTATGTTCAACATTTTGAGGAATTGTCAAACTGTTTTCCAAAGTGGCTGCACCATTCTATATTCCTACCAGCAGTGTTTGAGGGTTCCATTTTCTTAATATCCTTGCCAACATTTGTTAGTATTACACCTAGTGGGTATGAAGTGGCATCTCTTTGTGGTTTTGATTTGTGTATCCCTGATAGCTAAGAAGTGTATCTCATTTAAAAGAAGAAAGGCTATACCTCCCAGGGATAAAGTGGCTATAAAAAGTTTGATGCACCACTTTCAAACAGGGAATCAATATGAACTAAACTTGATTTTTATTTTCTTCTACCGGTTAGATTCAGGGCAGATTCTGTCATGGACGTTTTATAAAGTCCATTCTGAAGCCAGTTACCTAGCTGTAGCAAGAGTCAGAATCCTGATGGCATAGTTTAAGCATCTCTGTATACCGCCAGAGGTCAAGGCTGCTTTAGCACAGGGAGTTTTCCTAAGTTAGCTCATGTGTTTTTTTTTTTTTAAGATGGAGCAAGTGAAAATTCAAGAGAAAGACCAACACACAGAAAACAATTATAGAGCAGCATAAGGCAGTTTAAAATTCCATGCTAAATTTAGTTAAAAAGAATGTGTATTCTTAGAACTTGAGAACCCCATTTTACTCCTTCAGGTAGGGATAGTCACATTGAAAGTAAGTGGATTTTAATTTGATGACATTGAAATCCTGAGTCTCATTGTTTGGTGCTTAAACCAAATTCTCTTAGACTCTGCTCAGCAATTTCTTCCTTTCCAGATCGAAAATAAAGTTTTCTTTGTTTGAGGCCTCCTTTGGCACAGTGTGATACCTATTTCCAGTCCTATATCCTTTTTAAAAAAAAAAATTTTAGGAGGTACCAGGGATTGAACCCTGAAGTGTACATGGGAAGCAGACACTTAACCACTTGAGCTGCATCCACTCCCTTCTATATCCTTTTATAAGCTTGTTTTTTAGTTAACTCTGGTGGGCTTGACTCACCTCCAAATTCTTGTTTCCATCCCCTGGATTAGAATCACTGTCAAGTGGTTTTAGAGGAACTTGGATACACATGAGGGAACCTACATGTTATATGTTTTTATGGTATACGCTATATGTTTTTGGTATCTGCCGGACATGGCACAGGGTCTAGTGAGAGAGAGAAAGCCTTGCCTTTCAGAAGCTGGTGACTTCTCGTGGACTGAAATCATTGCTTAATCATTGAATAGCAGAGCTGTGGCCTGGGTTCTTTAAATCAGCCTCTACCACACCTTGCAGTAGAGAAGCTGTGTCATGAGAGCAACCAGGTCACTCCTTTACTGAATTGTAGTTAAGGCTGTTTCTTGTTGTTTTGTTGTTTTTTGCCCGTTTCTCCCCTCTTAACCAGTTCAGGGAATGTTTTTCTTAGACTAAAAAGTTACTTGGACTTTGCTTCTAAGCAGTTCTCTTTTTGCTGTGGCTATTTCAGGATGTTATTATTATTATTTTTTTTACCTGACGTCCGTTTTCTTTGGGGGGTAAAAAAAAGGGTTTGCCTCTGCTAACCTTGGAAATCCCTCAATGTACCCTGCAATTTGCATCATTTGTGGTTGTAGTTTGGGGGCTGGCTGGGATTTCCGATTTACCCTATTTTGCAGTGAAAGGATATCGGAAGTTACAAGAAAACTTTCCCGATTTTTAAAGATAGGAAGATAGAGGAGTAAATGATTTAGAAATAGTAATCATAGGCCACAATTTACAAGACAAAAAAATGGACAAACCCAATTTGTAACAAATTACATCCATTTTTTGAATTACTTTGCAGGAATGTCAAAGGATTTGTTCCTTTTCTTAGTTGCATTGTCCTTGATGTCCTTTTCTTGTGTTTGTAGCTTTAGAAGGACCCCCTAACAATGTTTTAGCCTAATTAGGACGATAGATATTAATTGTAGGATATATTGTTACATTGTTGAAGAAAGTCAGAGATTTTATTTTGGGTAAGTTACGTGTCTCAAACCTTTTTGTTTTTCCCAGATTCTTTATTTGACAGGACCATTAAAAAAAATTCTGTTATTTTTTCCTGATTATAAAAGCCATAGGTCATTATAAAAATTCAAACATTACAGATCTATACTATATTATAAATTCTAGTCCCAGAGTCAGCTAGGCAAATTTCTTAACTTTGTTGGAAGACAGTACTTCACATAGAAGGTGCTTGATAAAGATTTATTGTATTAATTATGGAAAGATAGAGGTTGCATATTCTGATTTTCAAAGAATTATATGTAACAATGTTTTTTCTAATGTAAGGCATAGCACTTAACTTTTTAGAACTTAATAAACCAAACTTCCACAACTTTTCTAAGTATGGAGTAAGTAAAGAATTTGGGTTGCACAGAAGAAAGGAATAGCCAGAACTGTAATTGTATTACCATACTCAAAAAAACTGGGAGCCAGACTCAGACTTAAAGCTAAGATGGTGATGTAGAGGTATTTTTGTACTTGTATTAGTCAGGGTTCTCCAGAAAAACAAAATCAAGAGGATGTGTGTGTGTGTGTGTGTGTGTGTAAACATATGTGACCTTGGAGGCTGGCAAGTCTGAACTCTGAATGGAAGGCAGCAAGTTGGAAATGCCTATAAAGGTGAAAGTGTGAATTCCCTGGGGCAAGCCGGCTGGCTGGAAATTCCAACAGGAACTCACAATGCTGTGGGCAGGTTCCTTTGTTATTTGTAGATGCAGTCAACTAAATTTTGTAGTAGCACACATGAACCTGTATTTTTTTTTTTATGAATTGAGTTTTAATTTATTTAATCAATTTGATTGACCCAGGATCACAGTCTTTTGTTGGGATAAATATACTTTGGAAATATAATAAATGATCGCCTGTTAAATATGTCCAGTTTTGCTGAACTCTGAGGTTCTGTATGTCCAAATAGCATTTAATCCCTTTGCTAAATAATTATCTAATACTCTTTCCCCCATATTTTCTCACAACTTCTGTAAAAAGCATACTTTCTTTCCCCTGCATTTCTGTTGTATGGAAAGTGGAATTGTAGTTTTATCTACTAGAAAAATGTTTAGTGTTTTGTGGAGGACTTGTGGTCTGCTGATCTAGCTCTGTTGGAGGCTGCTTGGCTCAGTTGGTTTGTGTGTGGTGCTGCTAATAAGGCCAAGGCCATTGAATCAGTGTCTGTTAGGACCAGTTAGCTTTGTTCTACTCACTTTTGTGCTAGTCTCAGCTGGCCAGTCCAGTTCACAAGTACACTGTGGATCATGGGGTACACAGGCCAGAAAGTGAGGCTAGATTAGTACACCATCCCTGTTATTAATAGATGATGATTTAATTAATAGCCATTTTTTTGTTGAATACAGTTCAATTCCAGGTATTAGATGGCATTTCCCTCATTTCGCAGATTGGGAAACAAAAGTGCAGAGAATTTAAATAACATGCCCAAGATCACACAGCAAGAATTGAAAGCTTGTTCTCCCTGTGTCTGAAATCCTCTACCACATACCTTTCTATTATTGAAAGACTGCTTTAGTGATGGGGCACTTGTTTAAAAAGATGTGTGAAATACAGTCACAGTTCCTGAGCTCATTGTATTTGAAGAGTTGGACATATAGCAATGATTACAATAAATGTGATAAATGACATGAAGGAGATAAGTTTGTAATTGAGAGCAACTGTCTTACAGGCAATTATTGTCTAGAGGGCCTCAAAATTAGATTTCTATATTTGTTTTACATTCACTCATTCATCTATTACTTTTTGAATTCTAATTATTTGCAATTACTATTTTAGGTACTAGGGACACATGAATGAATGCAGTTGCCTTTGTGGAACTTCCATTTTAGTGGGGGAATATTAAGCAATAAATATAATTAATAAGTATCTTACATAGTGTATTAGGAGATGAAAAGGGTCATGGAAAAAGTATAGCATGGTAAATGGGATCTGTAATGATAGGGCAGGGTGGAGGTGGATGTTGCACTTTTAAATAGGATTGTCAGGGTAGGCCTCATTGAGAAGGTGACATTTGGGGAAAGAATTTTAAGGAGTTAAGGGAGTGAGCCATGTGTGTGTATATATATATATATGTAGAGAAGAATATTTCAAGTAGAGGAAATAGGCAGTGCAAAGGTCTTAAACTTGATTGCTTTATTAGAGGAACTGCAAGGAGGCTAATGAGGGTGGGAAGTGGTAGATGATGATACTGGAAAGGCAAGGAGAGAGGATGTGAGGGAAAGATAATGTAGGGCCTTCTAGGCCAGTGGTTCTCAATGTGTAGTCTCTGTACCAATATAATTAGCCTCTTCTGAGAATTTATTAGATATGCAGATTTTAGGCCCCACTCCACACTTGCTGAATCAGAAGCTCTGTAAGTGGGGCCTAGCAGTCTATTTTAACAAGCCAGCTGATTCCTCATGCATTCTGAACTTTTAAAACCACTCTTTTGGCTATTGTAAGAACTTTTTTTTT
>JAQZBX010089616.1:0-12611 GCA_029593785.1 Cabassous unicinctus
TTTTTTTTTTTTTTTAAAGATTTATTTATTTATTTATTTATCCCCGCCTTGCTGCTTGTGTTTGCTGTGTCCATTTGCTGTGTGACTTTTCTGTGTCTGCTTATCTCCCCCTTGCTGTAAGGTCCTGCTGCATCAGCCCACTGCGCCGTGCGGGCCGGCCTGCCCTCACAAGGAGGCCCTGGGAAGCGAACCCGGGGCCTCCCGCATGGTAAACGGGGCCTCTATCGATTGAGCCACACCCGCTTCCTGCTGTGAGGTCTTGCTGCATCAGCCCACTGCACGCGGGCCGGCTGGCCTGCCCTCACAGGGAGGCCCTGGGAAGCGAACCCGGGGCCTCCCATATGGTAAACGGGGCCTCTATCCATTGAGCCACACCCACTTCCCAGATTTCTTTCTTTGTTGGGTGATCCTGTAGGTTCATCCAGTTGTTCTATTCCTTTTCTTTCTTTCTTTCTTGATTGCAATGAGGTTTGCTGGGTGGCTGCTCAATTACATTTAAGACCCTTAGGATGGGGTTACTTACTCAGTTGAGTAATTATGATATAGCCCTCTCTCCAAGTCAAGGTGTCTATTATTTTTATTTTTAGTTTCAGTCCACTAGAGACAGTCCCACTTCTATCTCATTTGTCTTTTGATTAGCTGTCTTAACAGCAATCATCTGTATTGACAGTGACAAGGAATTTGAACAGACTCTTGAAACACAGAAAGAAATAGAACTAGAAGAAATAAAAACATATAGACTATAATCATAATTAAAAGCATAACTCCAAAACATACTAGTTCTTTTGACGGTTAAGTTCATGTGTCAGTTTGGCTGGGTTATGGTGCCCAGTTGTTCGGTCAAGCAAGCACTAACCTGATAGTTACTGTGAGGATATTTCATGGATTCAATCATTAGTCAGTTGATTGCATCTATGGCTGATTACCTCTACAATCAGCTAAGGAGATTGCCTTCAGCAATGAGAGGAGTCTCATCCAATCAGTTGAAGGACTTAAAGGGAGAACAGATGATTTCAACAGTCAGAAAGAAGAATTTCTGTCTCCACTTCAGCTAGCTAGCTAAAAAGAAGGCCCATGAAGCAGGCTCTTCAGTACCAGCTGCTGCAATGAACCGAATCCAATTGCAATGTGGCCTGGTCAGGGCACTACTGGCTGGCTCTACCCCCCGCCCCCAACAGGGCTGCACCTCCTATCTTGCCCCCACAGTGCTGTGAGTACTGTCTTGGAAAGGGATCCCTTGACCCCTCAACCCAACCCAAGTCAAAGAACTCTGTGGCAGGAGGCACAGTCAGGGCTGGGTGGGGCTCTGGCCAGCAGGACCCTTAAGTGGCTCTCTTCTCTGCAGGAACACCCAGGCAGTCTCCATCCCTGCATCCCACCACCCAGGCAGCCTCCACTCCTGTGTCCCTCCACCCAGGCAGAGCATCCTTGCTAATCTAGGTGGATCTGCTGCTTTCTGCCCTTCCTCTCTTCCTGCTAATCAATAAGTGTTTGGTGGAAAAAGGCTGGCCCAGCCAGCGCTCCCAGTTCTCTCAGCTCCAGCACCTGAGATCACGTTCTCTGGGTTATGAGTCCAATTCCAAAGCCAAAGAGTCTCTGAGTATGTTGCATCATGTGTCTACCTCGGGTCCAACCAGCTGTGACCAGAGGATGCTCTCTCCTTTCCCCAGGGGGTGAGGAACGCTGGTTTCCAGAGAATGGAATGTGGACAGCGCCTCTCTCCAAGAAGCCTCTCTCACCTCATGCTTCTGACTCAGCATGCCTCCTTTTCTTACTCACATGCAGAGGAGTCTCTCTCCAGCAAAACTATAATAGTGTTGCTGGATTTCCTCTAGGTTCTCGGCAATGTTATATAAAAGAATTTAAGAATATGCTAGTTTAGTTAGGCCAGTAGTTTATTAAGGAAATGAGAGAAGAGAATAGAAATGGGAAAAAATAACAGATTATGGGTCCTCAGGTGTACTTGCCGGCAGAGAAGGAGCGATTTACCCTCTGCACTTGCTTTTTAAACCATTAATTATTCCATCCCTTGTTAATGTTCAGGGGAGGGGTCCCAGCTGTTTGCTGTTTTGGTTGATTACCCCACTCCTCAATTCCCCGGGGCAGGGGTGGTGGTGGGGGGGGTGGGGGTGGGGCAATGATAAGGCCCCTTGAGAATATCCGGGGCTTTTCCTTGACTAAATTTCTTTCTAAAAGGAGGATTCTCCAGGGCATCTCCCAGCAGCCTTCTAGTGGAGTCTTCCTCTCAGGGGATTTCCAGGTGGAATTCCATGCCCATGTGTTTCACAGTCATGTTTTCCTGCCAGGATTTTTTAGATTCGTCTTCCCATTCCCTAAACCAGCCTGCCTCAGCAGCTGGTTAATTCTGGAGGACATCCCAGAGGACCTGCCTCCCTGGGTCCTAGGAGACCAGACCAAGGAACATTTGAGATACAATTTTGAAGGTGAGGGAATGAAGGAATGGTCAGTCCAGGGTCATGTGGCCAATGACGGGGTGGCAGAGGGCCCAGGAGGCAGCACAAAGGGCAATGGCTGCGCACGGCTTGTTCTTGACGTGATGCCCTCCCCCAGCCATTCAGAAGGCACTACCTGCCGGTGTTAGAAGCTCGTTGCATCTGCTGTGTGGTATTCATTTTCTTCACACACATTGCGTATGAACTCGATCGTTCCTCCGCAGAGAGGTTGGCAGGACCCGCGGAACGAGAGCAGTCTGCCTCCCCGTCCAGCTTGCGCCGCCGTGCGCGGCATGCCCGTGGCAGTGCCGGCCCCACCCGGCCGGGGAACCTCGGGCCTCTGCTGCTCTTTGCACGCGGCTGATGTCACCCTCAGCCTTTCCGGAAGCTGAGAAGCAAGCTGCTCTCATGAACAGCCTCGTCAAGGGTCGTGTGGGAGGAGCCCCTGCCCCAAACGTCCCGGCGCCCCCAGCTGCCCAGCGCCATCGTGGCTCGCCCAGCGGGCCCGGGCTGCTCGGCCCCAGGCGGCGCCCTCCCCAGGCCGCAGAGCTGCGCCTGCCGCCCGAAACTCACGTCTGGGCCCTAAAAGCTGCTTCTCGAGTCATTGCCTTCATCCTCATGCTGTTGGTCACACTATTAAAGTTTGGATAACTTACTTGACAGTTACTGGGTGGATTGCAGTTCCAAAGTTGTTCTTTAAAAAACCAAATAAGTCCATACTTACATTGTCCTCATTCTCGCTCATTCTGGAAAAAAGCTTGTCGAGAAAAAGTTTTTACACGTGACCGGATTCATCCTCCCGGAGAATGACCTTGTTTGGGGCCCGTGAGGAAGATGACACCATTGTCAGGTGCTGACATCCATCCTGGGTGGCCAGGGAAGTCACCTGTGATGCTCCTAAATGCATTTGGCTGAGACTGCAAATGCATTTTTAAAATTTCCCTTAAAAAACAAAGCTTTTCATATTTATTGTCAATCTCTCAGCATTATTAAGTACACTGTAGTGCTTTTTTGGACGCGCTGTGGATATTTAAAACTTGTCAGAGTTTTCATAATTGTTGGCTGTGAACGTCTGCATGGACATGTGTTCTTTATTAAGACAGAACCTCACATGTCCATTCATAACACATTATTGACTGTGCTTCCTCTATTAGCAGCTGGGAAAAGCAGTGGCACATTGAATTGAAAATGAATTGATATGTGCACTTAGCTTGGTTAATTAGCTGCTGAAATAATGTCCCCATTTCTTAATGGGTGCTCCACTTGATGGATAAGGCCAATGCCAGGCGTGAGGTGACAGCTCAAAAAGGCACCTGGCTTATGATAATGTTTGTCAAAAACATGACAGGAAAAAGCAGGTTGGAATGTTCTCTCAGCCAACAAACTCAATGCTGCCAAGCCTGGAGGCAGCTGACTTGACAGCCTGTTTAAAGAGAGGCTGCTTACATAATAATAGTAGCATTTTGTATTCTTGATCATGCTAATATATGCAAATGCACTGGTAATACATTCCATTAGACCTCAAGGACTCTGGTAAATTATCTGAATACAGCTGGGGAACCCTGAGGTGTGGAAGCTCTCTGAGAGACTTGTACATGATCCTTCTACATTATTGTCATTATTATTTGATAAATTATCCATGTGTGCTTCTGAGGCCACCTCTAGTTTGCAAAGGTATTATAGTTTGCTTTTTAAGTGAAGATCTCATTTAAATGTTCTTAAAAGTTGCACCATTTTCTTATACTCAAATATTCCAAGTTCATTTTACTAAGTTGAACTCATTTATCTTCCAAAAATTGTTCTGACATATGCAGAAGGCAGAGATTGTTCTCATTTTGTTGATGGGGAAATTGAGGTACGGAGAGATTGTACCTGTTGTTATTGGAGCAATGGGTAGAGTCTGCGTCTCTGACTTCTACTTGAAGCACTTGCTCTACCTCCTTCCCTTGGTAGGGATGCCTGGTGAGGGCCTAGCTAGCCTGGACAAATACTGAACATGCAGAGGGAGGCATCCTCGCGCTGGTGAAGGAACATAGCCTTCCAGCTCAAAGGTAGTCAGGAAGGGGCCGGCTCAGCGCCCAGGGCTCTCTGCTACCCTTTCCTCCCGATCTTTCTTTTTATCAGTCATCAGACAACAGTGTTTACTAAATTCTGTATGAGAGTTGTATCCTTCCCAGCCTGTTGCTACTTTTTGAATGCAGTAGAATGTTAGAGATGAAAGTGTCCTCAGAGAACAATTAGCAAAAACTTTTGAATTTGTGGAGACTTTATGAGAAATGAGACCCAGAGGCTTTAAGCAATTTGCCTGGCATTGTAACCCACCTATCTAGTTAGTGGCAGTGCCTGGGTATACACATGTCTTGATTCCTCGGTCATTCTTTGTTTTCTAGTTTTTTTGAGCAACTATGCTATTGTATTAGTTTGCCAAAGACTGCCAATGGAAAGTACCCAAAATGGGTTGGCTTTTTTTTTTTTGAGGTACCGGGGCTAGGGATCAAACCCAGGACCTCATATGTGGGAAGCTGCCACTCAAACACTGAGCCACATCGGCTCCCCAAGGGTTGGCTTTTATAATGGGAAATTTATTAGGGGTAAAAGCTTACAGTTCCAAGTCTGCAAAAGTGTCCAAATCAAGGCATCATCAGAGATGCTTTCTCACCAAAGTCAGCTACTGGTGATCCTGGCGTCCTGTCACTTTGTGAGGCAAGGTGGTAGACGATCTCTGATGAGGTCCCTGCCTTCTTCTCAAGGTTCACCATCTCCAGGAGCTCAGCTGTGGGTGATCAGGCATATGGCTTGTCTCTTTCTGGGCCTCCTCTCTTAGCCTTGCTGCTCTGCTTTCTCCCAGCCCAGTCGTGGGCAATCAGGCACATGGCTTATCTCCTCAGCCTTGAGCTGCTCTGTGGACCTAGCCTTTCGGTGGCTTCATGCCTCTGCTTCAGCTGCTGGTGATCCTCGAGTCCTCTCTCACATGGCAGGGTCAAAAATGGCAGCGCTCCCTTTTTTGTGTCTCCTTTCTTGTGTGTCTCCATTTATGTAAGCCTCCAATAAGAGGGTGGAGACCCAACCTGAGTCACACTAATCAAAAGCGATCTAATCAAGTGATCTAATCAAGATCCCTTAACTGAATCTAATGCAATCAAAGGGTCTCACACCCACAGGAATGGATTAGTTCAGACATATAATCTTTTATTTTGGAGTCACCAAATTCAAATTGCCACACAGCTAAGTGTTACACATACATTCAACCCCCACCACTCTCCTCACAGTGACTCAGCGAGGTTAACTGGTCCATGCAACTGATGGGTGAAAGATCAGGGAGTTGAGCTGAGTCAGCTGGCTTGGAAGCCCAGGGTCTCACTACTTGCCCTGCTGACCCTCAGTCCATGTTCCTCCCATTGCCTTTCATTCCTATCTTGAAGGGAATGAGTCTGTCACCACCAGGATGGCCTAGATGTCTTATCACCTTCTTGCCACCTTTATAAATAAAAATGATGTTTTATAAAGAGTGTTTTATAAAGGTGGTACTTTATAAAGGGATGTTTTGTGACAATTATTTCTTCTAAAAATGCTGACGCCTAGGCCCCTCTCCAGATATTCTAGATTCATTGGTCTGAGATAGTACCCAGGGAAAGGTTTTGAAAGCTCTCTGGCAATTCTGTTGTTCATTTATAGTTGACAGCTGTTGTAGGGTGTTAGAGACAGAAGAACCTCACCACCTCCTTGCTGGACCCCCAGCTGGTGGGTTCCCAGGTGGGCTTTTCATCATCACCCCATTTATCATCAACCTACTTATACATTGCACTAGACACAGATGGAGAGAAGGGTTAGCCCTTTCCCAGGGCTTCTCACTGGACTGACATTTCTCTTATGGTTACACTTATCTTGCTGCAAATTTCACTTTATGGAGAAAGGCAAGGATACCTGTAGCAGTTGTCTTCCCTGGCTACCCCCAAAGGCTGTGGAATGGGGCTGGGGCTGGACATGCTAAGGGCCTCCCGTGTCAGCTGTACCTCCAGGGTTTTCTGGGGGACGGTGGGGCTCAGCTGAGGCCATGTCTTCTAATTGGTGCACAGGTCTCATTTGAGGATATCTGGGGCAAATGCTCTCTTTTCTAGTTTGGTGATATCCTGGGTTTCAACGGAGCAATGAATAGTCTGGTCTCTTCAATTCCCAATCTTGACTTTAACTGATAAGCCTGGAAACTCTTTAAGGACAGATTCCTTATTCCTAGACTTGTCCTCTCCAATTGTCCCAGTGGACAGGTGAGCAGAAAACAGGACAGAATCTGGAGTCATTATCAACTTAGAGCTAGTAACTTTAAGGGGAGGTGCAGAGGGGACAAGAGGGAGGAGTTGTTCTTTCCTATTCTGTTTCCACCTTCCTCTCCAAGGAGGCGAGAATTGGTAAGAATAAGCTAGAAGAGGGCCTGTGGAGCAGACCCATACTTCTAAATCTCACAGGCAGTGCAGTCAAAACAGAATTCCAAATTACTCAGCCACATTGGGACTTCTATAAATGATGGTGAGAGGACAGACAAATGGATTTTGGGGAAGCCTCACACCGTGTCCCTTCCCTCTTTTACGCCCTTGGAGGTCCCCAGTGCCCCCTGGCTCATTAGTCCAAACTACAGGCAGGCATGCGAGGTCCCTGCGTCCTGAGTCCCCCCACCTCCTCAATCCCTCCCCCCGCTCCTCCTCGTGACCCCCCACTCACGGAAACTCAGGAACACGCCCTGCTGCCTCTCGCAGCTTTGCTGGAGCTGCTCCTTGTTTGCCCTCCTCTTCCCCTTTCTGCCCACCTTTTCCCGCACAGCCGGCATCTTTCCTCCTCGGTGAAGTGTTTCCTGATGCCCCTTTCCCCAGTCCCTCTCCCCTGCTCAGATTTCTGTCTGAGTGCTCATAAGGCTTTTTCACGCTTATGAGCATCTCTGAGCCGCAGGATTGTGTGTGCAAGGGCGCCGGTGCTGGGTCCCTATTTGGCTCGGTCACTTATAGAGTGACTTTGGAGGCTACCTGACATCTTAAAGAATGTGCCCACTGCATTCTTATGCCTGGCACACAACAACAACAACAATAACACGACTAGGACCCCTTGGGCTCTATTCTAAGGGCTTTCCGTACCTCTGCGTAACCCGATTAGGTGGCTACTGATATCCCTATTTACAGATGAGAAAACCGAGGCACAGAGAGGTTAAGTAACTTTCCCAAGGTTACACAGCTGGTAATAGGGAGAGGATTTGAATCTGGGCAGTCTGGTGCCAGAAACTATGTACTTGGCCATAGCGCAATGCTCCCTCAAGTGCCAGTGTATTTAATTAATAATTAATTATAAATATCAGTAAAAGCTAGGACTCCATCTAGAAGCCGAGGGCCAAGGGGCAAATCCCACGGAAGACTACTGAGGGTCAGTGCCGGCACTGAGGCTTCACCTCCTGTCTCCTTACTGACGTGGGGCCAGGAAAAGGGACACAGAAGCCTCACACCGTCTCCACAGAGGTTCCAATTTGTCCCCAGACAGGCAAGAAATCCACAGCTCAGCAGGTGCGAGGCTGTGCCTGTTAGCCTGACTCAGAAGTTGCCTAAGGGGAAGGGATGAACAAGGGTAGAACGCTTACTCACGGACACAAGCAGAAAAGCTGGTGTGGCCTCTTTGTTCTGTAGCCTCTGGCAGAGAGAACAGGCCCCGTGGACCTCTGTGCCCCGTTGGGACCTCTGAACCCTTCCCAACACTCTGTCCCCTTGCAGGATCTGCGCCCATGTGCTTGTCCCTCCACAGCCTTGGCCCGGGCCTTTACCACTAGGGGGTGCCTAGACCTTTAGGAGATGCAGCTGAGCTTGCCTGTGAGCTTGAGGTTATGGGTACAGGATGAAACGGGGTCAAGCTTGAACAAGATTCTTAGCAACTCTGGGACCCGACTCTTCCCTCCTCCCAGCAGCTGACCTGCCTGCCTGCCAGGTGTACTAACTATGTGCACCAGGCAGCTCCCGCTAAGCAGGGCCTCCCCACCCAGAACCCTGGTAACCCCAGCAGCACTGGATCTCTGGAGAAGGGCAGCGGGAATGTGGGAACGTTTGGTAAATACCTAGTTGGCCAACCTGTCCTTGTTTCTCCCATACATTTGCTCATCTCCTTCCCTTTTCTATCAGAGGATACCAGGTAAACCCAAGGGACCTGCCCTAGGAGAAAACTGGTAGGAAAGCCAAGCAGAGCTGGAAGGGTGTGCCCCAGCCCTGAGACGGGGCCTCCTTAAATCCCAGGCAAGCCTCTTGCCTGCCCTAGCCCCACCCTGAGCTGCCATTTGGCAGGTAGCCAGTAGCACTGAAAGACAGGCAGCAGGTTGCTTTCTGCTACCCTTTTAACCCCTGGTGCCACTTGTCTCTCTCTCCACCCTCCAGAACCTATATATCTTCTTGCTCATTTGGTTAAGGTATTGATTGATAAGGATGAACAAGGACCTCTTAATCAGAAGCCTCTAGAATAAAAGTAGCTGACATTCAGTGCTTACTAGGTGCCAGCTCTCTCTTAAATGCTTCGAAATTATTGGCTCATTTAATTCTCTCGACAATACCACGGTGAAGGGGTCTATTTTACAGATCAGGAGACTGAGGCACAGAGAGGTTAAATTGCTTGCCCAAGGTCACACAGTCAGTAGATGGTAGATCCGTATTTTGAATCCAGGGAGTCTTTACCCCAGAGCCTGTACTCTTAGGTACTGCACCTTGTTGAGATGCTGAAAGGTCTTCCGGGATGCTACACTCTGGACTGGGGGTTGGCAGGGGCAGGCAGGGTGGTGATTGGATGTTTTTAATGGAGAACTCTGAAAATCATAAGTGATGTCTACTTGTCAGGCTGGCCAGGGCCGAGAGCTCCTGCCTTTGGCTTGCATTTGAATCCAATTGCCGTTCTCCCCCTGAACAGACAGTTGGCATCCTCCAGGTTGGATTTCCTTAGATCTTATTCCTATTTGGATCTGGTTGCCACTTGATGGCACTGAACTCCAGGAAGGAGAAGCCGCGCCCTATTCCTCTGTGTCTCCCACAGCATTCAGCCCTCGTGTAAGTAGGTGCTCCGTATGTACTGGTCCATGAATTAAATTCCTTCATCTGTCTGCCTCAGCCTCCTGGAAATAGGGGCCTTGGGCAAGCTGCCCTCAGGACAGGCAGGCCACCAGGTCTGCCCTCTGCTGCCCTTCCTTCCTTCTTTCTCTTCTCTTATGTGTCATTTCAGATGCTTTGCTGCCTCAGGCTTCCGCCTCCTTCTTCCACTTCCAGTCCCCAGGCTCTTGATGGACTTCATTCCTCCCCAAGCAGGAATCTAAAGATTGGGGCCCATTGGCCAAATGCAGTAATCCCAGGAATCCCCAGGAGGCAATTGTCTCTCCCTTGACTCCTGGAATGGGGCTGGCTCTGCTCCAGAAAAGGGAATTTGCTGGCATCCAGAACAGCAGGGGGTCAGAGCCAGAGCTGCCCTACCCAGACCCGTGGCCAGGTGGACCCACCTGCTGCCTGAGACTGTGCAGCTATGCTTGCGATGGGCATTTGCCCCGTTTTTCATCTCTCTCTGCCTACATGTTTCCAGCACCTTGAAAATAAGATTTCTAAAACCCCTTCTCCTTTTGGCCATACCCCATCAATCCCTAAAAGCCCCAGTCTTTCTTATTCTGCATTCTGTCATTCTATAAAGCCTCAGTTTGTGCTACATTTAAAATTCAGTGAAGGATTGTCCAGACTTTTCCCATAGAACTGGAATATTTTTGAATCTTTTCTGAAACAAATGGCTTTGTGAGGATCTGGAAGTCATATGTAAGTTTTCCTACAACTGTAATTTTTAAATGAAATTTGGCTTTTGTATTATTTTGGTACCTGCGAATGTGTTGCTTAAACAGTCTTCTCCACACCCTCTCGGTGTGCTGTTTTCCTAACCAATGACACAGACCCCTGCTTCCTGGTATCCTCCTGCCCGAGGCTGTGCCCAGGTCAGCTGGGATGGCCAGAGCCTGCCCAGGGTGAGAGTCTCCCGAAAAGGGCCCCCAGGAACTTACCTACATATGGAAGGTCCCTCAGCGTCCAGAAATAACTTACTCTACTGTCAAGGCAGCAGCTCTGCTGCTCAGCCGGGGCACGTCCCTCAGGCCTGGTTTTGGGGTCACGGGTTCTGGAATTATTTCTGGGCCAAACTTACGTAATCTTTCTCGTTCTGCACCTGCACGGCCACCTAGGTGACCTCCCTTTACCTGCACTGGGAGTTCAGGACCTAGGAATCTTCCGCCCTGCGCTCTTAGGGGCTTTCACCTGCCACAGTGCGCTGCTCTTTCCAGGGCCCCCCTCTGTTTCTTACAGACTGCTCGTGGGGCCCCACACATGCATTGACTGACCAAACCAACTGTGGCTGCCCTGACTGCTGGAGAGATGGCTAAATGTATGCACGCCGTTCATAATCACTGCCTTTGAAAACGGTGGCTTTTCTGATCTTCTCGTGACAAGGAGTCACCTCTTTGAAGGTTTCTGTATGCCCGTGAATGAATTATCAAAATGGATTGAGCATATTTTTACCTCAATTCTTATGAATATTGGCAAAAACAGCTATATTTAGTTTGTTATGGAAATAACCTCAACTGGAAAGGGTGGTATTTTAAAAAGGAAAAAAAAAGCAACACTAAACAAAACATAATCAATTGGAAAAGCATTTTGATTAATTCTTTTATTTTTCTTCAGAGAGACAAGGAAAATAAGAGGAAAGGGAAGGTACAGAAAGGCCAGCCACTCATTAGAAAATGTTTTAAGAAAATTTCTGACTTCTTTTTCAGGAAGGTTTACAGTGACACTGTGCTAACACAGACAAACGAAGGGCAAGGAACTTGACCTCCAAGTATAAAATGTGGCTCATTAGTTGGTATTTTTCTGAAAGGCCGATTGATAATATTTTCATGTATTTGAGATAATCAAGGACAGGACAATGTCACAGGATGTGAGTTACTCCCATGATAAGGGGAATGTGGCTGAAATATGGATGCCTTTCCTCTCTTGTGCAGCATGTGTGATACATACTTCCTGGATCTTTCTTCCTCTGAGCCTTTCACGTGGCTTTGATACCACATTGGTGGGGCCTTTTCCTAAGATTCTTTTGCTCATAATCTAGCCATGCTGTACTTACACAAAGGAAGGTGCTATAAAGAGGTACTTCAGGGAGCAATTCCCGGCCCCCCTTTGAAGGGGCAACGGCCTCATGTAAGACAACTAGTACTAGTCGCCAATAACCTTCCCTTTTCAGGGTCTAAAGGCAAAAATCTGCTTCACTGAGCCCAGGTAGAAAAGTCATAGCTTTCCACAGGCTAGTGACGGCGCTCCCATTTTGGACTTATCTTCCAAACCTCAGTAAGCCCTGTTTATGTGGACGAGGAGGTCTGGCAACGAATTGTTGCAGCCAGGGTCATTTATTGTTTTGCTTTTTATTTTATTAAACTAGCACTTTTTTTTTTCTGGCTGTAAAGGTAATAGTTCTGACTGTAGAAAATACAGGAAAAAACATGAAGAAAGTTAAAATCTCACAAAACACCACTGTTGTTAAATTTTGGTGTCACAAAAAAGTTTATACACACACATATACATGTATATACATATATGTGATTTTATTACAAAATTGGAATCCTCCCATATGTGCAGTTTTGTATCCTGCTTTTTATTCGTGACCATATATGTATTTTCTAAGATGATAGAAACTTTTTATACATTTCTCCTACCAGCTGTGCATGAGAGGTCTGTTCTCTCTGCACCTTCATCAGCACCATTTTTATGTGTGTATATATATGTGTGTGCATGTAATCATACCTCCAAAAATAGATAAAAGGAATAGATAAGAAGAGACGGTATTTGGCTTAACTTGCATTTTGTATAACCAGTGAGGTTACCTACTTTTGCATAGATGTTTGGATAGGTCAAATGATCAGCTATTGTCCTGAATTATACTGATTTCCCCAAGTGGAATATAAGGCTGTTAAGAGGGGAGTCGTATCTTCTTTTTCTCTGTCATATTCCTTCTCATCATAGCAGCTGGTATAAAACTAGCATTTCCCATTTAGGAGTAGCTACTCAATAACTATTGAAATGAAATGTAAGTCACAAAATTATTGTGGTATTCAAGATCTAATCAGACCAT
>JAQZBX010089617.1:0-12608 GCA_029593785.1 Cabassous unicinctus
AGCCCAGATTGCCAAAGACATATTGAAAAAGAAAAATGAAGTTGAAAGCATCACATTACCTGACTTTAAAACATACTACAATGCTACAGTCCTCAAAACTGCATGGTATTGTTAAAAGGATAGATATACTGTCCAATGGAACTGAATTGAGAGTTCTGATATAGATCTTTGTATATACAGACATCTGATATTCAACAAGGCCACCAAGTCCACTACATTGGGAGAGAATGGCCTCTTTAACAAGTGGTGCTTGGAGAACTGGATATGCATATCCGAAGAATGAGAGAGGAATACCATCTCACGCCTTATACAAAAATCAACTCAAGATGGATAAAAAATCTCAATATAAGACCCAAAACCATAAAGACCTTGGAAGATAATGTAGTGAAACACCTACAGGATATTGTAATGGGAAATGGTTTCCTTCATTTCATACACAAAGCATGAGCAGCAAGAAAGAAAAATAGATAAATGGGATCTCTTTAAAATTAAATATTTCTGCACCTCAAAGGAAGTTATTAAGGAAACAAAACGGCAGCCTACCCCATGGGAGAAAATGTTTGGCAACCATATATCTGATAGGAGCCTAATATTCTAATATCCTGCATTTATTAAGAAATCCTAGACCTTGAAAATAAAAAGACAAACAATCCATTTAAAAAATGGGCAAGTGACCTGAAAAGACACTTCTCCAATGAAGAAATACAAATGGCTAAAAACACATGAAAAAATGCTCGACATCACTAGTTCTTATGGAAATGCAAATCAAAACTAAAATGAGATACCATCTTACACCCATCAGAATGGCAGCTATTAAAAACACAGCAGACTATAAGTGTTGGAGAAGATATGGAGGAAAAGGAAAGCTCATCCACTGCTGGTGGGATTGGGGAATGGTCCAGTCACTGTGCAGGACAGTTTGGCGGTTCCTCAGAAAACTAACTATAGATTTTCTGTATGATCCAGTGATTCCACTGTTGGGTATATATCCAGAAGATTTGAAAGCAAATATACAAACAGATATGTGCACACAAATGTTCATAGCACCATTGTTCACCATTGCCAAAAGTTGGAATCAGCCCTGGTGCCCATCAACAGATGAATGGATAAACAAAATATGGTACATACATACAATGGAATATTACTCAGCTGTAAGATGGAATAAAGAGCTAACACATGAAATAACATGGATGAATCTTGAAGAGCTTATGTGCAGTGAAGCAATCCAGGCATTGAAGGATGAACAGTATATGACCTCACCTATTTGAATTGAGGAAAGTGAGTAGTCTCTGAGAACAATTGTCTGAAAGATAGGTTAACAAGGGAGAGAAAGAGAAGAGAAGGTTGTGAGCCATCACCCATATGGACATAATCTATGGTAAAGTGATAGAGTATAGTTTCATATTGAAGGATAAGACAGGTGGGTAGTGA
Organism: Cabassous unicinctus; assembly: GCA_029593785.1. Lineage (NCBI taxonomy): Eukaryota > Metazoa > Chordata > Mammalia > Cingulata > Chlamyphoridae > Cabassous > Cabassous unicinctus. Next base: position 1,432 of record JAQZBX010089617.1, read on the forward strand.
TATAACTGGGTTTGGTGGTGCAGGGTTGATAGGTGGGTAGATTAGGAAGTGTGTGTTAGAGTACCCAGGATACTGGGGGCAGAAATGGGAGGGAAACTAGGTGAATATGGGATTTGTGGGTATGATGTTGAAAGTGCAGGAGTGGGAATGCTCTTATGGCAATATGACAAGGTAATGTCACTGGTTTAGGGTGTAGGTTGGGAGGGCATTCAGGAACTGGTGCATCTGGCTAAGGCTTCTGGGGAGTGTATGAGTGTTCACCCTGTCATAATGTGTTGTGTTCGGAATGGAGACCCACAAGGTGAGTGGGAAGGAGATGGGCCCTCATCTTTGGGAGGACTGTTTCACCCAGAAACAGACAGGTGGTTTTCTCTTAAGCACAAGGGTGGATCCTAATAGGATAAGATAATCAGCGTGTCAAGACTTCTTGTTGCATGTAACTATTAATCTTGCCATCCAATGAGACAAGACAGGGGAGTCTCATGTGCCTCAGGGGGATGGGGAAGAGGGAACAGAAAACATCAAACAGGAGTATTTAGTGGTCTTGGGAAATATTTTTCATTACCTTACAGTAATGGACACAGGGCATGGTAAATATCATAAAAAATTATTAAACTGTACCATCTAAATAGAAAACTATATTGTAAACCATTGATAATGTTTAGTAGCTATGTTTCACTATCTGTATAACAGTTATAACAATGCTACCATCCACATAAAAAGGTTTTAACATTGGGGTGAGGTAAGGGGAAGGAGGCTGGGTATATGAGAGTCTTTAGTATTCTGTGTGTGACTTTGCTGTGACTTAAAACTTCTTTGAAAATTAAATGAAAATTTGGGAGACACTGGGGAGCGAGAGGGAACAAGTGCCATGGTAAAGGCTGGAAACCCAATAATGCAGTGATAAAAGGAAATAATAATAATATATTTTTTTTTAGTTTTTATTTTTTAATTTTTTTGTTTTTTCCCATTTTTGAATGTCCCAATCCCTTAAATTTATTTTTTTTTAGTTTCTTTTCCTGAATTTACATGTGTTTTCTCTCTTACATTTAAGCTTATCATTATTCATTCATTTTCCTATTATTTGTATTTGGCTATTATAGGGGCTTCATCTTCAAGGAACTTTTAGATCACAGAAGGGTTACAATGGGGGCAGCAGAGGATCATTGGTGGGGGGTGTCTGGGATGGGGGTTTCATGGGAGGAAGTTCACCTGAATATACATGAAAAATATATAAAATTGTTCAAATGATCAAGGGGTTGGGCATGGTCACTGTAGGTAGACAATCACTCAATAAATGAAGGAATACTGAATTCCCAGCCTGGAGACCTCTGCCACATTTTCCAAGGGAGCAGCAACAGTCCTTCGAGTGCAGGAGCAGTGTCTGGCAAAGGAGGATGGTCCACTGATGGGCTCTTGTTATTGATGAAGAGCCTCACATGTCTTTGCTCTTGTAATTGAAATTAGCCTACTGTTATGGGGTGCCTAAGGGTTGCCACTTGAGAGCCTCCTTGTTGCTCAAATGTGGCCTCTCTCAAGGCCAAACTTAGCATATGAATGCATTACTTTCCCCCGAGCATGGGACATGACTCCCAGGGATGAGCCTCCCTGGCAACGAGGGATTAATACCAAGTGCTAACTGGCAATACGACTGAAAAAAGACCTTGAATAAAAGGGGGAAAAGGTAAAGACAAATGAGTTCATGTGGCTAAGAGACTTCAAAGAGAATTGGGAGGTCATCCTAGAGGTAATGCTTATGCACACCTCTGTAGGATCTCATAGAACACCAAAGCGGACATCACCCCACACAGAGGGCCTCCTGAGGGCTCTGGAGACACCCAGGTCTTATATAAGGGAGGATAGCTCCAGAGATTACTGCCTTATCTGTGGGCTTTACTTTGGAATCTGTGCTCCTGAGAGTGACAGATTTGGACTCAAATAAGTCCTCCCTGCATATTGTCCATCAGTCTGTTCGATTCAAACCTATATGCGATGCTGGAGTTTGTAGGTGTACATCCAGAGACTGGAGCCTCTGCCATGCCCATGTGCCAGCTGTGCTGGGAATCTCAGTGTAGCTGTAATTCGTTCTCTATTGCTAAATGGATTCACCCAAGTCACCTGGTGAGGAGAAGTTGATGGACAATGTTCATCGCAGGGATTGGAGAGAGCCTCAGCTGCAGGCAGGATACTCCCATCCTCTGTATCCATGGGATATAAGCCCCCTCTCATTTGGAGGTAGAGTGGACATCACCAACCCAAAATCCTCAGGATTGTGGGAAGAGCTATGGACTAGAGTGGACTTAATGGTATTCTGTTGTAGACATATTGCGATTCAAACAATGAAAGAAATTACAAGAGTGAGGTGGAGCCAGTGGCCACTGGATGCTTTTGGGTCAGGGAAGGGAAAAGCAGTGGTAAGACAGGGGCTTTTTCAGGACTTGGGAATTATCCTGAGTGGCATTACATGACAGATATAGGCCAATTTACACCAGCATATAACATGCAGAACTGTGTGGAAGACAGTGTGGTTTACAATATGAAATATGGTCCATGCTAAGTGGGAAAGCCCCAGGTTGTGTATATCCATTGTAGGTGATGTGACACACTAATGAAAGATGCTTTTGTGGGATGTTATGGGAGGTGAGGAACATGGAAATCTCTGTAATTTTTGTGTAACATTTATGTAATCTAAGCATCTTTTAAAATATATATATATAAAAATTTAAACACATGTCTTTTGAGGGTATAAATAATTTGGTCTCCCACAGTATGTGCTCTAGACCCCAAAAATACATGTTCTTTGTACAGCATGCATTCACACTATCAATATATCCCAAAAGCCTCACAAAATAAACTATGAGTGTAGTATGTGCTGTAGGAAATTTCCATTCCATCTGTTGACCTGTGGAATCTAGGAAATAGATTCTCTGCTTCCAAAATAAAGCAGAGATTTATTTTGCTTTAATAAAAGCTTTCAATTTCAGAAGGGAGAAATTGGAAGGAAAAGGAAACAACATGTCTGACACAATTCTGAAACTTCCCATGGTAAACTCTATTAGATTTCAAGTTGGTTCATCTGTGGAATGATGCTTTATTCTTTGGGCCTGCTGGAGTGGAAACTTCATTCTTTTCACGTGTTCTGAACCTTTTAAACTGTTGGTACTCTTTCTATTCAAAATCTTGAGTAAAACAGTTTCATTTCCTCATCAGCTAGGACTTCCAGTCATGGAGGGTTTCTCTTAATATTGCCATCAAGTGCCAGCATCCTCAGTCATTGCCAACACCGACACATTCAGAGAAAACATAAACCAGGATGTTGACAGGAACATTATTGGTGATAGTCCCCAAATGAAAAATAAACTAAAATAATAATACTAATAATAATAAACTAACAGTAAAGTGGGATACATAATTGTAATTATGTTAACAACAGGGATTACCATGTACAAATGATGGTATTTAGTCTATAGCCATATCCAAAAATATAGATAAAGACAGAGAAATAAGTCTACATAAAATAATAAATGAATTATAATTGATTTATATAATTCACACCAAACAATCAAAATTAACCTACAAGTCAAATTTAGGAGAGTGGTTTTCCAAAAATGGGGAAATTGTCTAGAAAAGAGCAAGCATGTGGGAAAATTTAAGGTTCTGGTTTTATAGGTGTATTCATTTTGTAAAAATTCAGCAATCTTAATATTTATAATATACTCTTCTCCATGAGTAATATTTTTATTTAAGTTATTTCTGGTGTGATTTGAAAGTAAGGAGAAAACACAGGATGATTTAATAAATACATAGACTTTTCATTCACATAACCTTTAATGTTTATGACAAAACATGTAGGAAAAGCAAATATTTTGCTTAAAGAAATGGACTCATATATTTCATCAAATAATATAGTACAAAACTTGTTACCCATCCTGCACCCTAATGTATATATATACAATTTATATGAACACCTACAATTCCTACTTCATTGAGGAGATGCTAGTCATCAAACACAATTCTTTACTATGTAAAAAAAGGTATGTTTTAATGTTTTTTTTTTTATCAGATTTAAGTCCATGTCTAATTTAGTGCAATTTCCATTCTATGAAATGTCTGGCTCTGAAGCTTTGAACCCTGTAATTAAAGGCATTTCCCATGCCACAGAAGAAATGACACTTTTATGTCTTCCCTCCTGAAGAATCTCTTCAGAGCTCTTATCATTTCTTTATTCATCAGAATGTAGATGAAGGATTGTGGGAATATGGCAATGGGTTAGCCAGATAAGGCTTAGCTCTCACTGAAACAAGAAAGAAAAGGCCAGAGGCTGCCATAGGGACCTTCTTTGGAGCATAACAAACCAGGACACTGCTTACCAGCTTCCAGAAGAGTGAGAGTTGGAGAAATGAAGATGCAAAAACAATGACATAGACAGCTCTCTCTCATTAAACAAATGGCTGTGTGGAGGCAAGATCCTGTCTGAGTGAACTGTTTTGGGAAACCACAAAGTGGGAGGCTTCAGGGCATCAATCTAGAGTGACCTGGACAAAGAGATAAATTCCTCAAAGGAATATAAACAACAGCAAGGAAATAGAATAAGAAGAATGAAGTGTCAAAGAGAAAACAGCACACAAACAAAAATAGCAATTAAATAAAATCCTAGAGTAAAGAGAGAAGCTAATCAACTGAATAAACGCATCAAGATAAAAAGATGACCAGACAGCAACAAAATATTAGAAATCATACTAAGAAACAGAAAGACATGGCCCAGTCAGTTGAATAAACTAAAAACCAGGAAGAGAAGCAGAACATTGAACAACTAATCAAAGCTGTCCAAACAAATATCATAGACCAACATAATGAGGAGAAGAAAGAGAATAAGGATATTAAGAAGACACTCGAAAAACATACTGAAGAAATTGTAAACATATATTAAAAGATAACGAACATGATGGTGATGAATGGCAAAACTAAAAATCAAGAAGACACTGGAAGCACATAACAGCAAATTTGAGCAGGCAGAGGACAGAATTAGCGATGTGGAAGACAGTACATCTGAAATCTAACAGATTGTAGAACAGATAGATAAAAAGATAGAAAAAAACAAGCAGGGACTTAGGGATTGAACAACAACACAAAATGCACAAAAATAAGCATTATAGGCAATCCAGAGGGAGAAGAGAAGGGAAAGGGGAAAGAAGGAGTGTTGGAGGAAATAATGGATGAAAACTTCCCAACCCTACTGAGGGAGATGGGTGCACAGGTACAGGAAGTGCAGTGCAACAAAAACAGTATAAATCGCAACAGGACCACTACAAGACATATACTTGTCAAACTGCCCAAAGCTCAAGACAAAGAGAAAATACTGAAAACAACAAGAGAAAAGAGAACCATCACATAAAAGGGAAGCTCAAAAAAATTAAGTGCAGATTTCTCATCTGAAACCACAGAGGCAAGAGGGCAGTGGTGTGACATAGTTATGGTACTAAAGAAAAAACTTCCAGCCAAGAATTCTCTACCCAGCAAAAATGGCATACAAAAATGAGGGAGAATTCAGAATATTCACAGATAAACAGAAATTAAGAGAGTATGCCAATAAGAAAACTTACATTCAAGAAATACTAAAGGGATTTATGCAGGTTGAAAGAAAAAAATAGAAGAGAGAGAGAGTTGGAGGAGAGTGTAAGAACAACCAAAAGGACAAAAGGAGTAATAAAAACAACATAGGACATACATGAACCAAAAGAAAACATGACTAATGTAAGTAAATCCTTGAGAATAATAATGCTGAATTTTAATAGATTAAACTCACCTGTCAAGAGACACTGATTTGCAGAATGGATAAGGAAATATGACCCATCTATATGTTGTCTACAGGAAAACCACCAGAGACCCAGGGATTCAAGGAGACAGAAAGTGAATGGCTGAAGGACAACCATGAAAGTAAACAATAATGAAAAAAGGGCAGAGTAACTTTACTAACATCGGACAAAATATACTTTATATGCAAAACTGTAGTAAGAGACAAAGATGAATACCATATATTAGTAAAATGGGCAATCTTTCAAGGAGAAACAACAATCATAAACATTTATGCACATCACATAACCGGGTCACCTCAAAATACATGAGGAAAACACTGGAAAAACTAAGTGGAGTAATAGACGCCTCTACAATAACAGTGGGGGATTTTAATACACCATTATCAATATTAGACAGTACATCTCAACAAAGAATCAATAAAGAAACAAAGACTTTGAATAATACATTAGAGGATATGGATCTAATAGACATATACAGAACACTAGACACCAATACATTGGGATATATATTTTTCTCAAGTGCGCGCAGACCATAATTCAAGATAGAACACATGCTAGGCCACAGAAAAATGGTGAATGAATTCAGAAAGATTGAGATTGTACAAAGCAATTTCTCTGACCACGATGGAAAGAATCAGGAAATCAGTAAGGGCCAAAGGACCAGATTAGGCACAAAGATATTGTAGTTAAACAACACACAAACACTGGGACAAGGAGGAAATCTCAAAAGAAATCAGTAACTACTTGAAATAAATGAAAATGACAACAGAGCATATCAAAACCTACAGGATGCAGCAAAAGCTCAACTGAAAGGGAAATTCATAGCAATAAATTGATATATCAAAAAAGAATAAAGAGCTATAATCAAAGAATTCATTGAACACCTGGTGGAATTACAAAAACAAAAATAAACTAACCCCAAAGGAAGTAGAAAGAAGGAAATAACAAAGCTTATATCAGAAGTAAATGAAATAAAAAAATAAGAAATCACTAGAAAAATAAACAAAACCAAAAGCTGATCATTTGAAAAGATCAATAAAATTGTAAACCCTTAGCTAGACTAAGAAAGAAAAAAAGAGAGAAGATGCAAATACACAAAAAAAGAAATGAGGAAGGGGATATCACAATTGATCCACAGAAATAAAGAATATCATAAGATGATGCTTTGAAAAATTATATGACAACAAGAAGGATAATTTAGAGGAAATGATAAAAATTCTAGGAAATCAGAAGCAGCCTACATTGATGAAAAAATAAATTGATGAACTCAACAGACAAATTACAAGTAAAGAGCTAGAATCAGTCATCAAAAACCTCCCAACTAAAAAAGCCCAATCCTAGATGGCTTCATGTGTGAATTCTCCCAAACATTTTGGAAAGAACTAACACCAATCCTGCTTAAACTCTTCCAAAAAATAGAAGTAGAAGGAATATTGCTTAACTCATTCTATGATGCCAACATTATCGAATACCAAAGCCAAACAAAGATGTCACAAGAAAGGAAAAGTACAGAAAAATCTCTCTAATGAAACTCGATGCTAAAATCCTCCACAAAATACTTGCTAATCACATTCAACAGCACATCAAATGAATTATACACCTTGACCAAATGGGTTTCATCCTGGGTATGCAAGGATGGTTCAACATAAGAAAGTCAATCAAGGTAATACACCACATAAACAGATCGAAAGAAAAATCACATGATCATCTCTATAGAGGCAGAAAAAGCACTTGACAAAATGCATTATACTTTCTGGATTAAAAAAGCAAAACTACAAAGGATAGGAATAGTAGGAAACTTCCTCAACAAAATAAATGATATGTATGAAAAACTCACAACTAACATAATATACAATGGTGAAATCCTAAAAAGCAATCCTTCTAAGATGAGGAAAAAGACAACGATCCCCACTATCACTGCTCCTAATTAGCATTGTATTTGAAGTACTTGCTCAAGCAATTAGGCAAGAAAAAGATATAAGAGAAACCCAAAGTGGAAAGGAAGAAGTCAGAATTTCACTATTTGCAGACATCATGATCCAAAATATAGAAAGACGAGAGAAATCTCAAAGCTTTTAGAGCATATAAATGAGTTCAGTAAAGTAGCAGGTTACATGACCAATGAACAAAAATCAGTAGCATTCCTGTACATCCATAATGTGTGATCTGAGGAGGAAATCAAGGAAAAACCCATTTACAATAGCAACTAAAAGAATCAAATACCTAGGAATAAATTTAACAGAAGATGTAAATGACTTATACACAGAAAACTACACAACAGTGTTCAAGGAAATCAAAGAAGACTTAAATAAATGGAGGGATATTCCCTGTTTATGTATGGGAAACCTAAACATCATTAAGATGTCTGCCCTACCCATACTGATATACAGATTTAATGCAATTCCAATAAAAATCAGCATAGCAGTTTTTACTGAATTGGAAAAACTATGAAACTTATTTGGAAGGGCATGAGGCCCTGAATAGCCAAAGACATATTGAAAAAGAAAAATGAAATTGTAGGAATCACACTACCTGACGTTACAACATTCTACAATGCTACAGTGGTCAAAACAGCATGGTATTGGCACAAGGACAGACATACAAACCTAAGGGACCAAAATGATAATTCTGGTATTGACCCCCACATATACTGTCATCTGGTATTTGATAAGGCCATGAAGACCACTCAACTGGGAGAGAATGGCCTCTTCAAAAAATGGTCCTTGGAGAACTGGATATCCATACCCAAAAGAATGAGAGAGGAACACCATCTCGCCTGTTATAGAAAATTCAATTCAAAGATGGTTCAAAGATGTAAATGTAAGAGCCAAGAACATAAAAATCTTGGAAGATAATGTAGGGAAGCACCTACAGGTCCTTGTAATAAGAAATGAACTTCCCACTCAAAGCATGAATAGTGAAATAAAAAAAAAATGGATAAAAGGGACCTCCTCAAAATTAAAAACTTTTGAACATCAATGGAATTTGTCAGGGAAGTGAAAAGACAGCCCACCCAAAGGAAGAAAATATTTGGTAACCATATACCTGATAGGATCCTAAAATCCACCATATATAAATAAATCCTATATCTTGAAAACAACAAGACAAACAACCCATTTAAAAAAATGGACAAGTGAGTTGAACAGATTTTGGCCAAAATAAGAAATACAAATGGCTGAAAAGCACTTGAAAATATGCTCAACATAACTATATTAGGGAAATTCAAATAAAAACTACAATGAGATTCCATCTTACACCCATTAGACTGGTGGCCATTAAAAGAATAGAGGTCTACAAGTGTTGGTGATGCTGTCGAGGAATGGCAATACAGCTGGGTGTTTATGATGGCTGTGTCGTTTAAAGGGTGACAGATGGTCATGAAATTGTCATAGGCCATCATATCCAGAAGGAAGTCATCCAACTCCCCATTGAGCACAAAAAAGTACATCTGGGTGAGGCAGCCTGCATAGGTTAAGACTCTGATCTGTGTCTGTCAGTGCACCAGTCTCTTTGACATGGAGGTGGAAGTTAAACAGATTTCTATAAAGGAAATTTTGGAGAGGAAGTAGTATATGCTCATGTGGAGTTGGTAATCAGTGAAGGTGTCCAGGATGATGAGTAGGTTACAAATCGTGGTGGTCAGATGCATGGACATAAAGAAGTCAAAGAAAAAGGACTGCAATTCTTGTTTTTCTGAAAACCCCCAAAGGATATATTGTGAAATTCCTGCATTATTTCCTCGTTCCATATGCTTGATGTGAGTAACCAGAAAGAAAGAAAGAACATGACTTTTTTCAAATGAATATCTATTATTAACAGTGGCAGTTTGGTATAGTTTATGAATCATTGGATTCAGAAATTTCACTTTTACTTTATTAAATCAAGATATGGGTTTTCATTTAACCAAATCATTAGAGTGATTCAGTGTGAGTTCCTGCTGCCCCACTTTGTGGGCTATGTAAATGGTGGCTCAATCAAAGACAGGGAAAGGAATACATGGAGAAAGAGAACACAGAGAGTTTATTGGTTTTTAAAATATTATACATTTTTATTTTTTAAAAAGATACTTAGATTACATAAATTTTACATAAAAATATAGGGTATTCCCATATTCCCCGCTCCCTATTCTTCACACATTTTTCCACACTAGCAACATTCTTCATTAGTGTGATACATTTGTTATAATTGATGAAAATATTTTGGAGCATTGCCACTAAGCATGAATTGTAAGTTATATTATAAATTACATTCCCTTCCATGCAATTTTGTAAATTATGACAAGATATATAATGACCTGTATCTGTCATTGCGATATCATTCAGGACAATTCCCAAGACCCAAAAATGCCTCCATATTAAACCTGTTTTTCCCTGTCTCTCCCCTCAGAACTTCCAGTGGCCACTATCACTACATCAATGATAATGGTTCTTCCATTACTAGAATCACTATAAGTCTACAGTAGAGTAACAGTAAGTCTACTCTAACCAATCATTCATTCCCCTATCCTGAAGATTCTTGGATGGTGATGACCGCTCTGCCTCTAATTGAGAGGGGACTTAAGTCCCATATGGCAGATGTATCTTGCTTGACTTTGTAGACTCTCTCTGTTCCTTTGGGTGGTTGCTGTCCATCATCATCTCCTTGTTATTTGTCCTGGGCAAGTCCAATGAACTCAATGGAGAGTAGGTATTGCAATACTTTTGAGATTCAAGGCCCAACTGGCACATTGAATGCCCAAGAATTTAAATCTCTTGGACATATACCTATCTACTATTGTACTAATTATAGGTTCAAATAGGAGGAGCAGAAGAACTATGTGTAGGGAAACCACAGCTGAGTCCAAATCTGTCACACTGGGCAGCAAAGATTCCAAAATAAGACCCACTTGCAGGGTGCCAAACTCCTGAGTTGTCTGTCCTGCATATAGTGCCTGGGTGTTTCCAGAGCCCTCTGAAGCCCTGCTACTTGAGGCAATACACTTGCATAAGTATAACCTCTGGAATGACCTCCTGACTCACATTGAAACCTCTTAGCCATTAGTCGTATACACTCATTTCTCTATACTTTCCCCCTTTCATTCACGATCTTTCCCCAGTTGCATTGCTAGTTGGTGCTTGGTAGTAAATCCTCAGTGCCAGGGAGGTTCATTCCTGGGAGTCATGTCCCACACTGGGGGAATATGCTGATTTAGGCTTAGACAAAGGTCACTTTTGAGCAACAGGGAGACTCTCAAGAGGTAACTCTTAGGCACCCTATAATACTAGTTAAAGTTTCACTTTCAAAAGTAAAGGTTCATAAGTACAGTCATCACAATTAAGGGCCAGTCAATGGTCCATCTTTCTTCATTAGTCACTGCCCCTG
>JAQZBX010089618.1:0-12609 GCA_029593785.1 Cabassous unicinctus
CTCTCTGTGTATTCTTCTGTGTCTGCTTGTCTTCTCTTTAGGCAGCACCAGGAACCAATTCCGGGACCTTCTGGAGTGGAGAGAGGCTGCTCAGTCTCTTGTGCCACCTCAGCTCCCTGATCTGCTGCGTCTCTTATTGTCTCTCTTTTTTTTATTTTTATTTTTTATTTATTTTTTATTTATTTTTTATTTATTTATCCCCCCCTTGCTGCTTGTGCTGCTGTGTCCATTCGCTGCGTGTCTTCTCTGTGTCTGCTTATCTCCCCCTTGCTGTGAGGTCTTGCCGCATCAGCCCACGGTGCCATGCGCTGGGAAGCGAACCCGGGGCCTCTCATATGGTAAACGGGGGCTCTATCCACTGAGCCACACCCGCTTCCCTCTTATTGTCTCTCTTTGGCGTCTCTTTTTGTTGCATCATCTTGCTGCGCCAGCTCTCTGCATGGAGCAGCTTGCTTTTCACCAGCAGGCCCTGGGAATCGAACCTGGACCTCCCATATAGTAGATGGGAGTCCAATCACTTGAGCCACATCTGCTTCCCTGTTTTGTTTTTTTCAGGAGCCACTGGGAACCAAACCCAGGACCTCCTGTGTGGGAGGCAGGTGCTCAACTGCTTGAGCCACATCTGCTCCCTCAATAAATATTTGAGTGATGAAATGAATTAACTCATGCTAATTAGCTTTTACTGAGCACCTACTATGTGCAGGGTCTTTAGCAGGGTATTGGTGTCACAGAGACAAATAAGGCACAATCTCTGACCTCTGAAAATCCATAATCCTATGTGAGGGTGGGGGGAAGCAGACATTTGCATGGCTCACAGTAACAGGAATTAGATGATTCTCTGCTCTGAGAGTCCAGAAGAGGTAAAGAACCACAGATTCTGCCTAAAGCATTGGGAAGTGTCCTAGTTCAGGGTACACTGGAAATGGGCTGGTTAGTGTCACTTAGAGATGTTACATTCCCAAACCAGTCTCCCTACTAGGCCCAACATCTGTCCAATTCTGGCCACAAACTGACCTTGATGGGGTGGCAAGAGTAGGAGTCTCTGATGAGATACTGATGTGTCCTAAAGAATGAGATACCAGGTATATGGGGAGCTCTGGAAAGAGTGTTTCAGGCAAAGGCAACAGCAAATACCAAGGCCATGAAGTGGCAAAGAGTTCGGTGTGTTTGAGGAACTTAGAGAAGGCGTGTGACCGGAACTTAATAAGAGAGTGGGGATAGTGGTGGTAGATGATGTTAGACGTGTATTTTTATATCAACAGCCTAACCCTTAAGCCAGGCAGCTGTTGGGCAAATCCTTATTCTCGGTCTTCAAAGGGTTTGCTCAGAACAGGTAGCTGGCTTAGCCCTGTCAGTTAGAGGAGGGACTGGTCTAATCCTTTCCTCAGCCTCTGGTGCCAAGGACAGGCTAGGGCACAGAGCAGCTTTAAGTAAAGATTTGCTGACAGCAGGCTTGAGAAAAGAACAGGAAGTGCAGGCTCTGTTGAAGGAGGACCAGGCCTGGCTCTCTCTTCATTGGGGCATTCATTCTCAAGTCGCTGACACCCTCCTCCAAGAGCTGAGAGAGTGAGACGCAGGGAGGAACCAGCCACAGGCCCTAACCGCAAGAACCTCAAGGGGGAGGGGGTTTGAGAAGCAGGTAGGAAAATGGGCTGTGAGAGCTGAGGGAGGGCATCCGACTTAGCTTGGGAGGTAGGCAAGTGGGGCCCTTTAGCCTAGGCTCAAGGTATGTGTAAGATAATGTTACCTAGAGTGGTCTGGAAATTTCACTTTGCTTTCTGGTAGCATTTCCCCTAAAAGGATTAGCAGGCCCCAACGGAGCCTCCCCCGGGGCGGTCCTCGCTTCACTCCTCAACCCTCTGCAAAGGGGCAGGGCCTCCCAAGAGCGCGAGTCTTGTTTGCAGCACCGGGATTTGCCCGCCAGTGGCCGCTGCGCGCGGGCAACGAAGCGCGCGGGTTCCTAAGCTGCAGAGAGGCGGAAGCCGATTGGCTGTGACGCTCGGAGGGAGAGGGGGTGGGTTTGAACAGCCGAACCGAGGTTGGGGGGCTGGGAGCGCGCCCCGGGCCGAACCGAACCCGGCTGTTGTCACTTCAGGCAGCTTCGGGGCGGCCACCGTTGTGCTGCGGGGTCTCAGTCCAGCCCAGCTTTAGCGCTCAGGCGAGTGGAGCTGCATCACAGTCCGGAAATCGGGGCCGGGTAGCTAGTGTTGCCGCCGCAGGCCTGGGTTACCTGAACAACTGCGTGTCAGTGACCCGCCCGCCGACCGGCGGTTAACGCGGGAGAGACTCTCGTAGGGGGAAGGGGAGGCCGGGACCCGACCCTTGGCTCGGGAGAGGGGTCCTGGCGGAGGCGATCGCAGGCCTGGGACCCGGGAGAGCCCGCTGGGAGCTGGGGGCGTTGTACCGCCGCCTCCAACAGGTTATTCCGGGATAAGCCTGGGCGCCGGGGCGGGCCCGGGCTTCGCTGGGGGCCGGGCGGCGCGGGGCGGGCCGGCGGGAGAGCACGCCCCTGCCCACCCCGGGCCCGCCCCGCGCCGCCCGCCCGCCCGTCCGCCAGCCAGCCGGCCGGGGAGCCCCTGTCCCGGGCCTGGCCCGTGCGCGCCTGCCTGCTGGACCTGGCTACCGCCGGCCTCCTGGGCACGGGAGTGGGCGGGGGCGCTGACCTCGGCCTAGAAGGCCTGCGAGTTGCACGCCCTCATTGAGCCTTTGCTCCTCGCGGCTCCTCGGCGGGGCGAGGCCAGGTGCTCCCCTCCCCTCCTCTCCCTCCCCTTCCTCCCGCAACCCTGTGCAGGCGGGAGAGCCCGTCCGTCCGCCCCCTCCCGCAGGGGTGTAGCCGGCTGCTGAGCTGACAGCAGCCCCGCAGCCACCCTGCCCAAACTCTCCGGAAGCGGCCCGAGTAGACCGGCTCTCAGGCCACCGCAGCCCCGGCGGACCCACGGTTGGACCGGAGGCGTCGGCCCTCCTCCCGCGCCCAAACTTGGAGCGCTTGACCTTTGGTTGTCGAAGGAGGCAGGCCCACGGGTGGCTGGACAGCTGCGGCGCCGCGAGGGCATCTTGCCCAGGGTTCCGGGACCGTCGGCTGCACTCCCAGGCTCCCGGCTTTACCTCTGGGATCCCGAGGTGTCCGCATCAGGTGCATGTTGACCGAGATCCGGAGTCATGGATGTGTGCGCCCGTCTTGCCCTGTGGCTCCTCTGGGGGCTCCTCCTGCATCAGGGCCAGGGCCTCAGCCATAGCCACAGCGAGAAGGCGACAGGAGCCGGCTCCGGGGCCAGTTCTGAAGAGTCCACCGCAGCAGGTAAGGCCTTGCCAGGGCTTGGGCTGGACTTGATACTTTGACTCAGAACTGAGGGGCACAGAGTGGGCAATTTGCACCCAAAGTTTGTACCTGTACGTTTGGTGGAGGATCCACGCGTGGCACTACCTTTTTCCAGTAGTCCAAGGGAGTTCTTTCTGTTCAGGAGCCATGACTAACATCTCTTTCTCCTCTGAGTAACTCTCCCCATCCTTTCCCAGGATGTCTTTTGTTGGCCAGGAGAAGAGATCTGCCTTTAGGGCATCTTGGCCTTTCAGATCAGCAAGCAAAGATTCCTTTTCAGGACTACTTGTGTGGAAGAATGGCGGGGCGGAATGATAACTCCACTGCTCCTGGTCAGTTTCAGCACTTGGCAGCTCAGGGGAGTTGAGACTGCTTGGGTTGGGCAGGAAAAGTCAGGGCTGCGCCACTATATTGCCGGATAAACTGGTGTTCAGGTCTTTCTATGCCAACAATCATGGGAACCCTAGACCCTCCCTTCCCTTAGGTAATCTGCTGTCTCTTGGCTGTGCCCATTGTATCAAGGCAGTTCTTATTTACCACAAGGGAGTTAAGTGGCCTTTTCTTGACATGGACACGATAAAATTCCTGGGACCACTTGTTGACTTAGTCTGTTTCTTCTGAGTGATGAGGGTAGGAATTCCATGTTCTTATTCACCTGTCCTGGCTTTTCCTGTGCACCCATGGAGGCTTGTCAGGCAACAGGAGTTCTGGTATTCTGTTGCGGTAGAAAAGTATACTTTAAAAATTCATTTGTTTTATGCAGGGTTCAGAAGGAGAATATTAGTTCTCCTTCCCCACTTCTCTCACCCTGGTGCTGTGACCTACCCCAAACTGTGGGGCCACAGAGTGGGGAGAGTTTATAGCTAGCCACAGGGACGGGACAACTGATAACCCCTGAAACAAATAGGAAAAGGAAATATAGGTCATGGTGGATGGGAAGTTTCATGGATGGATCTAGAGGCTGGCTTTGGTAGTAGATCCTTTTTTGGGCAGCTGTCTTCTAGCTTCCTTTACTGGGGTGGGTGTCATTACACATGCCCCAAGGGCTAGGTTCCAAGTGAGGCCAGGGTTCCCCTTATATACAAACATATATAAAAACACGTGGGCAGTTGCTTTGCAGATAGGTCCTTCCTGTATATTAATCCTGTCTCTCCATAGGGAGTCTCCTCTTCTTGGCCCCTGGAACCTAACTCAAAGCTTGATTCTCATTGGGCTGGGAAGTGGGCAGATGTAAGTTGAACTGTAAAGTAGGCCTTAGGAGCATGTCTGCTGTTCTAGTGACATCCCTGTTTATAATTGTCAACATGTCCCTTTCATCACCCTAAAATATGAGTGCCTGACATAAAATGAATGTTTTTGGAGGATGGGCCAGATGAGGGTGGGTAGGGGTTCTGTATTTTAGACACAAACTAAAGGGATGAGGTTTGAGCTTTAGGCATTAGCTAGCTATTAGGGAGATTTTTAAAATCTTTTCTTTCTGTTCTTAAGGTAAGAAGCATCCCAGTATACCTCAGAATCACCCATGACTTGAGCTTATGGAGGCAGCCCTCCACTCATGTGTCAGAGGCCTGGCTGTGCTGATTACACCACTTAGACCCTTCTTTTGGTCTTTTCTTCCTCTCAGTTCAGAAGTTGGGTTCTGTTGTCATAATAATGGTGAACCCAAGGGAGGGGAGTCTCAGAGAGAGACCTTCCATGCTGAAAATGGCTATCGTTTGTGGGAACCTGGGGATGCCAGTACTGTTGTTCTGTTAGGTGGTCCCCTTGGGCCTGTCTGGAACCTTGTCTCTGACTCAGGACATCGTTTTAGCAAAGAAGTGGCTCATGGACTGCGCTCAGCAAAAGGGTTTAGGGAGAAGCTTTCTATGCAACCAGCAACTCTTGTGGCCTTTCTAGCCCCTCTGTGTTCCCAGAGCAGAAGAGGAGTTTTGTTTTCTCTTAAAGCTGCCACTTCTCTAAACCAGATTCAACATACCTAGCCAATTTGTATGTTCTCTACTGTTTATATTCCATCATCATGCAGCTATTTTTCCTACAATATCTTAAAATAGTCCTATTAGTATGGTGGGGCAGGAGTTATTATCCCCATTTTCACAGCTGAAGAAAGAAAGTGGGTCCTGTGCTTCATCTTACAGGCTGGTCTTCTGATGCTTAAGTCCTGGACTTCTTCCATCTTCTCAGGCCCTGTCCTATTAAAGGAGTGCTAGGCAGGGGTAGCAGAATGTCGCTTTTCTCCTGGTGAGTTAGGCAGGCTCTAATGACTATGTAGCTGAGATCTAAGAAGAGGACTTTGTCTCTTCTGGGGAGTATTTTGCAGGGGCCCAGAGAATCAGATTCTTTCTCTTATTGGATTTATATGCCCATCTGTTTCTTTTTAGTCATTTAGAAGATTTGATTCAAAGAAGGATTTAGTCAAACTGTTTTTGGCTTTATCATACATACACTGAACACTCAAAAGCCTGACCCTGCAGTGAAGGCAGTCTCTCTTACTGGGCAATGGAGAGACCACACCTGTCACCTTTTGGCTTTTGATGCTTACACACCCAGCTGAGCTAAGCCACTTTCGCAGTAAAGATCTGTGCCTGGTTGTGCTAGTATTGGCCCACGTTTCTGAAGCTGGCCTGAAACTGCCTTCAGTCTCTGGGCTTATTGCTTTCAAAAATAAGGGGTCCCAGGTAGATTCTGGAGTTGTGGCTGCCAGTGTTGGAAGGATCGTGGACTCTAATTAGGAACTGTTGTTTGGCTCAGTATAGCTCAAACAGGGCTTTGGGCATCTGGGTGGTATGCAGACTGCAGGCTGGATTCTTAATCAGCCCCTATGGAGAGGGAGGCCAGGGCCTGCCTGCCCACCCAGCTAGTTGCTGCTGCCTCCACAGCTATAAATGGCCTGGCCATCTTGGTAGCTATGCTATATTTAGCTGAGGGTGGCTCCCGGAACTGGGCTTGGGCCAAGGGCAGGTGGGTGGAGATTGGCTGAGGCTAATACTGGGGGCTAGAAAGAGGGTCGGACTAACCCTGGGGCAGGCAGGACACCATCTGCTCCTAGGCCTCAGCTTTGACAATCACCTTTAGCTAGGTTAGTTGAATCAGCAAACATCAAACAGTGCCAACCCATGTGCTGTTTATTCAACAAATATTTGAGTGCCTGCTCAGAGCCAGAAACTGTGTTTGGTGTGGGGGATCCAAGGGTGAACATAACAGATGTGTTCCCTGCCCTCATGGAGTTTACAGTCTAGTGGGGGAGACAAAATAAACACATAAATAATTATATTATCTTGTGGTAAGTACTTTGAAGAAAATATAGCACTGTGATGGAGAATGGGAAGGGGGTAGAGATCCAGCTAAAGTAGGAAGCCAGTGACTAGTAAGACAGATTAATAGAGTAATATGAGCTGTAATAATAGCAAGGAACATTTTTTTTTAGTGCTTACTATGTGCCAGGTGCTATTTCAAACACTTTATTTCATTTAATTCTTACAATCATCCTGTGTGATAGGTATTATATTCCCATTTTAGAGATGAGGAAATTGAATCATAAAGAGGTTAAGTAACTTGCCAAAGGTTACGCAGATAGTAAGGAAGAGAGCCAAAATTTGAACCAGGCAGTCTGACTTCTCTCTGCCTCCACCTCAGCCACTAGTTTGTGATAAATGCTGTAATAGAGGGATTGTATAGACATAAGAAAGGCTGTGAAAGCCCAGAGGAGGAAGTGACTAATCCTGCCTGGGAGAGCTGGGGGAGGCTTTACCATTTCCCCCATAATTTTTCTCAGATCTTGGGGATTTGAAAAGATGCTGCCTAATTCAAAAGTTAAGAGGTGGAAACATCAGTTAGTTCAACCCACTTATTTTTACACATGAGGAAACTGATGCCCAGAGAGGCCTCAAATAAGGATTCCAAAGTGGGTTACTGGTAGAACATAGACAAACTAATTTAATCAGTTATTCAACCCACAAGTCTGGATGGAGTGCTTACTGCCCGCTTTGTACTTTGGAGGAAACTTACTAAAGAAGTCTAAGTCTGATGGGGCCATATATATTTAGACAGTATTAAACACGACATAATGCACAGGCTTGATGAAGCTCTCAAGCAGGCAGTATAGGCCGTGTAGGCTAAGCACAAGAGAGATCTGTGTGTGCTGGGCTGGGCTTCCTGGAAGAAGGGCACGGGGAGAGGCAGAAGAGAACCAGCAGAGAATGGTCTGACTTTGGGGAGGTGGGGGGAAAGGGGGCATTGTAGGTATTGGGGTCACCAGTGCAAGCACATGGAATCTCACTGCTTGGTGGTTGAATGATAAACTGGGTAGGAGTTGCTTCATAGTTGGCCAGTTACCTCGCATGAATGCCTGCAGACAGGAAGATTGCAGTCACATGTGATCTAGTGTTGGGTCTAATAACTACCATAATTTTGAAATAATGATGAGTGTAAATATTTCAAGATATCTGCAACAGTGTAATGTGAAACGAAAATATCTGTGATTTCTATTGGGCATGAAATCTTAGGTACTGCTAATAATGTGCTTGGTTGCCTGTGTATATAATTGAAGGAAATGCTAACTTTCAATAAGAGGATATTGAAAATAAAGATATACTTTCTTTCCCATCCAAATTCATAGGCTTCCTGGATTCTATCTGTGGGTCGCTTGGGTGTCGGGGCCTTTCATGTTAAAAACTCTTGTTCTTAGTCAAAGAAGGGATGAGGTCTTGTTCAGGAGAGTGCTTTCCTGTCTCCACAGGACTTGGGTTTGAGCCCCAAAGGGCCCCTCTGGTTTCCTGCTAGGTGGCCTCTGAGATATATTGCTGCGTGGCTTTGCCACAGGCCATGCTGTGGTACTTTGCCTTTGTTTCCGGTGGGAAATGAGTCTCCAGGAAACCCAGCAGCTCTGGCCGTTAGGCTTTGAGGGAGAGAGAAAGATACCAACCTGGCCCTCCAACAGAGCTTTTTTTGTTGTTGCTGATTTAAAAAATATGAAATATTTAAGATGTACAACAAAGTTTAATACCCATGTGCCCACACGTAGTTTCAGAAATAAAATAATAACAATACAGAGCTTTCTTTATTGCCCCTAGGACACTTTGTATAACTTTCTAATGTAACACAGCACATTGAATATATGCTTGCTCCCTCACAAGTGAGAGCCCTTTGTGGTGTAGAAAGGAGGGTTTGTACTTTATCTATCTCTGATTTTATTGGGCCCAGCATAAAATCTCTGTTAAGGTTTGTTGGAAAACCTGGAATTAGGGCCTGTGAACGTATCCTATTTTCCGTTTTCCTTTCAAATTATCTTGGTACAAATTCTGGGTCTTTCCTCAACCCTTGGAGGTTTTGCTCACCCAGGGCACTTTGTATTAAGCTTCATTCAAGTTCAGACCTTTTTATCTGTTTTCAGCCTATTATTTTATTTAACCTCAACTTTGGAAGTAGGTAGGGTTGTTATTATTATTATCTCCCCTCTTTTCAATTAATTTAATTAAAAAATTTCCAAAACTTCCATATACTCTGTACCCACCAAGCAACAACTTCCCCCACCCCAATCACCTGGTAACCTCTAATCTCTCATCTGTGTCTGTGAATTTGCTATCTCCAGATATTTCATATAAGTGATATCATACAGTACATGTCCTTATGAGCCTTGCTTTTTTCACTTGGTATAATGTTTTCAAGGTTTCATCCATGTTGCAGAATGTCTCAGGACTTCAGTCCTTTTTATGACTGAATAATATTCCATTGTGTGTGTGTACCACATTTTGTTTACCCATTCCTCTGTTGATGGATAGTTGGGTTGGTCCCACTGTTATCCTCTTTTAAAGATGAAGAATTTATAGCTGAGAAATTTGTGTTCTAGGTCACATAGTTAAAGAGTGGCAGGATCCAAAGCATAACTATGAGGATCCATACACTAAGCCATTCTCTTTATTAGAAAGTGTTGCCTGTCAGTGTATTCCAAAGAGGGGAACTCTTCACTGATGTGGCACTCAGAGCTGATAGCCTCAGTGGTGTCATAGCTGTGAACCTGAGGGCAATAACAAAGGTGTATGAGTAGTCTAGTCACCTGTCACAAAGCTGTGTTGCTCTGGAAGACAGTGGACTCTACAGTAGTAACTACCATGTTATACTGTTGGACTTACCTGTTTATGTGCCTGCCTTCCTTCATTTACCACAAGCTCCTCAAGGGTTAGGATAGTAGTTACTCAGCCTCTGGCACAAGGTTTGGCAGGTGGTAAAGTTTGTAGAACTGAATTGAAGGGGATTGGTTGTCTGGTTCTAATTCAGCTGTAGTTTAAAAACAAAAACAAAAACAAAAACAAACAAACAAACAAAAAAAAACAGGAAAAAAAAATCAACTGTAGTTTACCAGGTAGATTAGAAGATGACAAGGTTTTCCTTGGAAAGGATTAGGTAAAGGTAAATAAACATGCTTTACTTATTTGGAATGTTACTGTCTTTGTTTAAAAAAAAAAAAAAATCGGGGGGGGGGGTGGATGTGGCCCCAGGACTTCCCAGTAAAAGGAAGGAAGAAAAAAAAAATCATCCAGATCAGTTTGGGTCCACTGGCCTCACTTTACTTGGAAGAAGTTTGTCTAGGACTTTAAAGAGGCTAGACTCTTACCGTTGCAGTCCTTACCAGGAGACTGCAGTTAAGAAGGAGCTGGGAAACTGTAATTCCATAGAGGATCTATACCAAACATGTATGGACTCTAGGTATGGCTGTACCAGGCCTTTTTTAAAGGCTCACTCTAGACACTAGAGAAGCTGCTGGTAGTGCTGGGCACTAGTATTTGACCTTATTTCCAGCCCATACACCCTTCCTTTTATTGAATATCACCACTTCCTCAGACCTGAGAAGGCTGAGCAGATGGGCCTGGTCCCTGCCTGTATTGGTTATCTGTTGTTTAGTAACAAATTATCCCAAAATTTAGTGGCTTAAGACAATACATATTTCTGTGGGTCAGGAATTTGTATGAGCCTTAGCTGTGTGCCTCTGGCTCAAGGTCTTTTATGAAGATGCAGTCAAGCTTTTGACTGGGGCTTCAGTCTCATCTGAAGGCTCAAATGGGGGAGAGGATTTGCTTTCAAACCTATTTATGTGGTCGTTGTGGCACTCCACAGGGCTGACTTATGACATAACAAATGACTTTCCCCAGGGTAAATGATCCAGGACAGAGTGAGAGAGAAAGAGTGCCCAAGATGGAAGCCACAGTCTTTTTAGCATCTACTCTTAGAAGTCATATGCCATCCCTTCAGCCATATTCTGTGTGTTAGAAGCAAGTCAGTAAATCCCGTCCACACTCAAGGAGAGGGGCTTTCACAAGGGCATGGATACTGGGAGGGCAGGGATCATTGGGAGGCATCTTAGAGGCTGCCTATGATATCACTGTAGGGCCATGGTATTGGAAACTATGGGCTTCTAGGTGCTGTGGCCTCTTACCTTCCTTTTAACTTCCTTTGCTTATCTTCTACAGTCTTAGAGAGTCATTTTCTTTCTCTCATGTTGTCATTTGGTACTCCCTTTGGTATTGTGTCCTCTTGTTTCATGCATGACTTCATTGCTTTGACATACAGACTTGACATTTATCCGTCTATACTTTTCTCCTGTCTCCTGGGCTTTCCTCCCCTGTCTCAGGCTCAATCATAAACCAGCTCTTTATCCTAGGCTGTAGTCCTGCCTCCCAACTCCTTGTTTGGAACTTTTGATTCTGGAACCTATTGTACAGACCTTGGAGCTGTCACTGCCCTGACTTGGCTTCTGAGAGCTAGACATACAGGTGTCACTGAATTGGCATTTACCCACTGGTAGATGAAAAACTTACCCTGACTTTTTAGAGCATTGGTGTTAGGTGTTAGGGTTACATCCTAGGACATAAAAACTGGAAGACTTTTGGGGACCATCTTTCCTGAACTACTCATTTTACATATGAGAGGAACAAACTTGCCCAAGGTTTTGCTTAGCCAGGGCTAGAGTCTAGTTTCCCTGATTCCCATTCACATGCTGTTCCTTCTCTGTTGTAAAGCAGCACAGTTTAGGGTATTAGGGAGACTGGGATCTATACATGGGAGAATCAGAAAGTGTTTCACAATATTGAATTATGTTTACAGAAATTGAACAGGGTAGAATTGGGGTATAAAAAGTCAGTGTCAGATGCTGCTTCTGAGGAGTTTCCAGCACAGCAAGTCTTTCAAATAGACTCAGAAAAAGAAACCCAGTAATTTCCATAGAATATGGTGACTAATATCTGCACTCTCTACCACTCTCTTGGCAATGACAGTTCAGAGCAAAGGGAGATCTCATTGTGTTGGGCTGTACAGAAGCATTATACTGCAGGCCTCTTGTTTGGGTTAGGCTGGTTGCATTGTGGATTTGGGGCCTCCACAGGTAGGGTAAATGTATCTAAAGCCTTGTGGGGTTACTCATGGCCACTTGGAAAGTGCCAAAGGGAAACTTTCTGGGCACTGAGACTTTGACAAAGCCTTGCCCGCGTTGGCACAATTTGCCATGGCTGGTGAGACTTGAGTAGGGATGGCCATGGCCCTGTCACATTTATCAGAGTGGAGCAGATTTATTTTGTGTGAGAGGCCATGCAAGGAAAAATCAGAAATGAGCCAACAGGACTGTACCTTTGTTTTCTGCTGGGGAGCTTGGAATCGAGAAGGTGCAGGCTCTAAAATCCTTCTATGCATAGTGGTTGCCTTCTGACCCAGGGTTCTGGCCCCCAGACACTTTGCCCCCTTCATCTTCATCTGTTACCTGCTCTGCATTCTTGCTCTCTCTGTATCTCTTTGTCCTGGTCTCCAGAACATACCTTATACTGTTCCTCTTTTGCTTTCACTTAAATCATTTTGTTCTCTTCCCTGCGAGCCCCCGCCTCTCCTCTCTTCCTACCCAATCTCTTAGTACTCTGTGAAGTCTTCCCTGACACTGAGGCTAGCCATGAGACCCCTCTCATCTCCAGTCAAACTCGGGTAGCACTTGCTGTTTGCAACACTCGCTGTGCACTTCACACCCTGTTTATTCTTCTTAAAGCAAGAGGCAGCTTGATATAGTATCAAGAGCATTGGGCACTGGCTTGAGCCCTTACTGACTGTGTGATCCAAACTACAGTTTTCTCACTTGAAAAATGGGGTTAAAAGACTTAATGGTGGGAAGCGGGTGTGGCTCAGCGGATAGAGCCCCCGTTTACCATATGGGAGGCCCGGGTTCGCATCCTGAGGCCTCCTTGTGAGGGCACACCGGCCTGAGCGGTGCGGTGGGCTGATGCAGCAACCTCATGGCAGGAAGCGGGTGTGGCGCA
>JAQZBX010089619.1:0-12610 GCA_029593785.1 Cabassous unicinctus
TCTAGGTTCCTTTCAATTGACATTTACGTACACAGATTACCCCTTCCGGCCACAATCTCATTTATAAATCTGCAGTATTAGTTATACTCACTATAATGTGTTACCATCAACTCTACTCATTTCCACTTTTACAATTAACCTTATTAAAAATGCTATATACATTAAGCATCAGCTCCCATTCTCAACCCACATTTTATTTCCTAGTAACTTATACTCTAGAGTTTACCTCTGTGAGTTTACTGATCATATTTAGTTCATATTAGTGAGACCATACAATATTTGTCCTTTTGTGTCTGGCTTATTTCACTTAACATAATATCCTCAAGTTTCATCCATGCTGTCATATGTATCCCGATTTCATTTCTTCTTATAGCTGAACAGTATTCCATTGTATGAATACAACACATTTCGTTTTTCCATTCATAAGTTGATAGATACTTGGCCTGGTACCATATTTTAGCAATTGTGAATAGTACTGCTATGAACATCGGTGTGCAAATGTCAGTTTGTGTCCTTGTTTTTCGTTTTTCTGAATATATTCCTAGTAATGGGATTGCTGGATCATACAGCAGTTCTATATTCAGCTTCTTGAGGTACTGCCAAACTGATTTCCACAGAGGCTATACCATTCTACATTCTCACCAACAGTGAAGGAGTGTTCCTATTTCTCCACATCCTTTCTAGCACTTGTAGTTTTCTGTTTTTCAAATAATGGTCATTCTATAAAGTGTGAAATGGTATCTTATTATAGTTTTGTTCTGCATTTCCCTAATAGCTTGTGATGTTGAACCTCTTTTTTTTTGGAGGTACCGGAGCCCGGGATTGAAACTGGGACCCCTTATGTGGGAAGCTAGCACTCAGCCACTGAGTACACTGGCTTCCTTGCCCATTATTTAATTGGGTTGTTTGTCTTTTTATCATTTAGTTGTATGATCTCTTTAAATAACATGGATATCAAACCCATGTGGTTTCCAAACATTTTCTCCCATTGAATAGGCTGTCTTTTTACTTTCTTGACAAATTCTTTTGAAGAACAAAAGCATTTAATTTTGAGGACGTCCCATTTACCTATTTTTTCTGTTGTTGCATGTGCTTTGGGTATAAGGTTCACCACAAGATCTTGAAGATATTTTCCTACACTTTTTTTAAAGTTATGATTCAATTTTTCTGAAGTTCAACAATACACAATGATGAAAAACAAAATAGTTGTTCCTTCTGGGGAGATAAAGATGACTTATGAAAGCACACATTTTAAAAAAATTATTGTGGTAGCATATATACAACATAACATTTCCTATTTTAAACACTTTCAAGTATATGTACGCCATTCAATGGTGTTAATTATATTCACAATGTTGTACTGCCATCACCACCATCTATTACCAGAACTTTTCCATCACCCCAAACAGAAATCCTGTACCATTACGCCTTTTTTTGTCTTCCAATCCACAACCAGAGCACCCGACTAGCTCTGTTTCTTCTGGACCCCACAAACTGGCAGCAAAAGTTGGACCACAGTAAAGGTTATCAGTGAGTGTTGGGAGAAGGTGAACAAGGTGTAGTCTCTCCCCACCATCAATATTACCTGAATAATTCAATAAAATTAAATCGAGTTTTGCTGACAGGCTGCCACGAGCAGAAGTCTGTTCTAGGAGCTGGAGAGAAGGGAAGGCAGGGCAGAGACTATTAAGGAGCATCACTTGGAGGTTTGCTGGACTTCACAGACTGTGTTGATGCTTGGGGATTTTCCAAGGAGGTGACACACTTCTCTCTGGCTGGTAGACAGGTGGCCTGAAATCCCCACTTGTAGCAGGCACAGAGCATCACCCACCAGGCAGGGGCGCTGGGCCACATTTCCATTTTAATTAATAGCCACCTTGATCTTTGTTATTTTCTTCCATCATCTTTTCTTTTTCCTTTGGACTTAATTGCTGCTCCCCTACCCTAATTTTTAGAGATATATCCTTACATCAAAGATTATCAGCATTTAATTTTTCCAACATTTGCAATTAAGACTAAAAAAATTCTCTCTCCAAACCTGGTCCTGGCTATGTTTTAGTTTGCCAGGACTGTTATGAGAAATACCAAAGGCTGGTTTTCTTAAACAACAGGAACTCATTGTCTCACAGTTCGGGAGGCTGGAAGTCTGAAATCGAGGTATTGGCAGGCCACGCTTTCTCAGAAGTCTCTAGCTTATGGATGGTGGCTTGCATGCCTCTGACACATGGTGATCTGTCTTCTTTGGTCTCCTTCTGGGGCTTCTACTTCTATGTCCAAATTTTCTTTGTTTATAAAGACTCCAGACATATAGGATAAGACCCGCTCTGATTTAATTTGGCTTCATCTAAATAGAATCTTTGAAGATCCTACTCACAAATGAGTTCACACCCACAGGACCAGGGATTAGGACCTGAACAGGTCACGTGGGGACATGATTCAATTCCCAACAGGCTGTCTACCATATGATATGCGATCTCTTTTTAAAAATTATCTTTTAGTGGATATGTCCTAGCTTGAGTATCCTAAAAGCAGAGCCTAAGGATGAACTTTCTATTTGAGGATCATTTTAAATTGACAGAAAAGTTGTGATGGAAGAGAACTTAAAGTGCTGTTTAAGTTCTTTGTAGAGATGAAGAGACAAAATAATTAGAATCTAAGCTTGGGGGAAGAACTTGGGATTCCAAAATGGGATAGAGGCAGTATATTTTAGGCTCTTGACAGCAGCCAGAATGGACTATTTTGTGACCAACAAAGTGGTCTGTGGGGACTCTAGAGTTGGGACATATGCTAAGTTGGTATGAGGGTACTGAATTATTTGTGTAAACTAAGGAAACAAGACAAGACAAGTATCCTATGTGGTGTGTCCAAGGACTGGTCTTGACTCCTTCCTCAGGTAATTGCAGTTGTTGAGCTTCTTGTTTTTGCTGAATATGCTTGTATTTTGCTTTTTTGAGTTTTGCTCTGTAGTTCTTGAACCAAACCTGCAGTGCTGTTGGGTGTATGCCCACTTTAAAGGCCCCTTGTTTGTGAAGACTAGGCTTTGGGTACAGGTTCTTATTGAACAAGATCTTCAAATCTAGTTGTTTTTCAGTGAACATAGTTCATTTCCTTTGTTGATGCCTCTGGTGCTTGCATGGGTCAGCTGGGTCCTGGAGCATCAACCACTTTCTGAGTTCTTCCAGGTTTAAGAGTATCAGAAGTAGAGAGAGTCATAGGAGTCACCTGGATGTCCAAAGTCTGGAGTAATAGTTCTTTACAATGCCAACATCTGGGAGACAACACCTTGACTGAGTGATTAAAAGTCATATCACTAGTATCACCAGCTGGGGGATACCTGATATGGTGTGCCTCCTGATGTGATGGGAGAGGAACACTGTTAGGAAGATCATCTGAGTCTGTCATCTTTTACTCTTGGTTCAGGTGTTGAGATCCAGTGTCAAGAACTCATTTTCCTACATTTTCTTCTAGGAATTTCATGGTTATATCTTTTATTTTTAGGTCCTTGATCCACTTGGAGATAATTTTTGTATAAGGTGTGAAATGGGGGTCCTCTTTCTTTTGGATATGGCTATCCTGTTCTCCCAGCAACATTTGTTGAATAGACTGTTCTGCCCCAGCTGGGTGGAATGACAGTCTTGTGAAAAATCACTTGAGTGTAGTTGTAAGGGTCTATTTCTGAGTTCTCGATTCAGTTCCATTGGCCAATTTGTCTATCTTTATGCCAATACCATGCTGTTTTCACCACTAAGTAATATACTTTAAAGTAAAGAATTGAAAGTCCTCCATTTTCGTTCTTCTTTTTAAAGACGTTTTTGGCTATTCAGGGCCCCTTACCTTTCCAAATAAATTTGATAATTGGCTTTTCCATTTCTGCAAAGAAATAGTTGTTGGTATTTTTATTGGGATTGCATTGAATCTGTAAAACAGTTTGGGTAGAATTGACATCTTAACAATATTTAGTCTTCCAATCCATGAACACGGAGTGTCCTTCCATTTATTGAGGTCTTCTTTGGTTTCCTTTAGCAATGTTTTGTAGTCCTTTATGTCCTTGGTTAAGTTTATTCCTAATATTTGATTCTTTTAGTTGCTATTGTAAATGGATTTTTTCTGACTTTCTCCTCAGATTGCTCATCAGTAGTATATAAAAACTCCACTGATATTTGTGTATTAATTTTGTATCTCGCCACTTTACTGAACTCATCTATTAATTATAGTCACTTTTATTGTGGATTTTTCAGGATTTTCTAGATATAGGATCATATCATTAGTGAATAGTGAAAGTTTTACTTCTTCCTTTCCTATTTGGGTGCCTTTTATTTCTTTTTCTAGCCTAATTCTTCAAGCCAGAACTTCTAGTACAATATTGAATAACAGTGGTGACAGTGGGCATCCTTGTCTTGTTCCTGATCTCAAGGGGAAAGCTTTCAGTCTTTCACCATTGAGTACAATGCTAGCTGTAGGTTTCTCATATATGCATTTTACCGTGTTGAGAAAGCTTCCTTCTATTCTTATCTTTTGGAGTGTTTTTATCAAGAAAGGATGCTGTATTTTGTCAAATGCATTTTCTGCATCAATTGAGAGGATCATGTGATTTTTCTTCTTCAATTTATGAATGTGGTTTAATATACTAATTGATTTTTTTATGTTGAAAAATCCTTGCATACCTGGATAAAACCCACTTGATCATGGTGTATAATTCTTTTAACGTGCTTTTGGATTCGGTTTGCAAGTATTTTGCTGAGGATTTTTGCATCTATATTCATTAGATAAATTGTTCTTTTTCATAGTATCTTTATCTGGTTTTGGTATTAGGGTGGGGAGTTCAAACCGTTGGCATTCAATGTTATTAATGTAAAGGTATTACTTATGTCATCCATTTTATCCTTTGGCTTTCTGTTGTCATATCTTGCTATTGTCTTTTTACCCTTTAATTTACACTTCCTAATAATCCTCATTTCTACACTCTTCTCCAAGTCTCTTGCCATTGTTTGTTTCCCTTTCAGGCTGAAGCACTCCCTTTAGTATCTCTTGTAGATCTGGTCTTTTGGTAAAAATACTCTCTCAGTTTTGTTTGTCTGTGAAGATTTTAAACTCACCCTTGTTTTTAAAGTTTTGCTGGATAAATAATTCTTGGCTGGCAGTTTTTCTCTTTTAGTACCTTAAATACATCATACCACTTTCTTCTCACCTCCATGGTTTCTGATGAGAGATTGGCACTTAGTCTTATTGAGGTTCCCTTATATGTGATGAATTGCTTTTCTCTTTCTGCTTTCAGAATCCTCTATCTCTGATATTTGTCATTCTGAATAGTAGGTGTCTCAGAGTAGGTCTATTAGGATTTATTCTATTAGGAGTGTGTTGTCCTTCTTGGATATTGATATTTATGCCTTTCATAAGGGTTGGGAAGTTTTCGGTCATTATTTCCTCAAACAGTCTTTCTGCCCCTTTCCTGTTCTCTTCTTCTGGAACACTGATAAGGCATATGTTTGTGTGTTTCATGTTGTCATTCAATTCCCTGAGATCCTATTCCACTTTTTGCATTCTTTTCTCTTTCTGTTCTCCTGTCTTTTCAAATTCAGATGTTCTGCCCTCGATTTCACTAACTCAGTCTTCCACTTCCATCAATTCAAATCTGCTCTTATATGCCTCTAATGTATTTTTAATCTCATCCATTATGTCTTTCATCCAATAAGCTCTGTTACTTTTCTTTGTAGGCTTTCAAATTGTTCTTTATGCTCACCTAGTGTCTTCTTAATATCCTTTATCTCTTAAGTCATATTTTCCTTCAACTCCTTGAATTGATTTAGATTTGTGTGATTATGATTAATTGTCTTAAATCCTCTGTCTCATCAAGATATTTGGTTTGTTCCTGTGGCTGGGCCATATATTCCTGTTTCTTAGTATACTTGTAGTTTTTTGCTGATGTTTGAATATGTTGGTGAATTTACTCTGTCAGCTGGTTTCTCTCTCTTGCTTAGTGGTTTTGTTTCACTGCTATTCTTTGATTTTTAGTTCAACTTATTCTAAGTCTATAAAAGTGCCCAGCTTAAGTTATCAAAATTGGGCCAAGGACTCACCAATGGGACACAGATCCTCTCCCAGGGGTTTGGGACAAGAGAAAACTAAAGCGGTCTTACTCCTTGCAGTTTCCCAGCCAGCCAGCAGATTGTGCTTGTCAGCAAATCTTTCCACAGAAGTGACTCTTTCCACCTCCACTTAACCATGATTCTGGTCTGGCCAGAGCCGAGATTCAAAGCAGTCTCTGCTGGCCAAATTCACTGCAGAAAAACCCTCTGCCTCACCCTCCCTCTTCCCAGGAAGGAATACATCTGTTTCCTTCTCATTCAGCTACAGTGAGCCATGGGTTTTTTCCAGGCTTTGCGCCTTGAGGGTGGGGGGTGGGTGCTCTTCCCAGCTGCAGGGATTAGTAACTCATGGCTGTCATTTCGGCTTCTTCGTCTCTCTGTCCCTCACCCTCCTGAGGGATGTACAGCACTGTCCTGGCCTGCCGAGCCCCAAAGCAGCTACCTCAGACAGCTTTTTGCCCTTCCTCCTTAGTTTTTGTGAAAGAGTTGAGCCCTGCCTGCCTACTCTGATGCCTTCTTCCCAGAAATCCCCTCACATATTCTCGATCATTAATTTCTTCTTCTAAGAATTTCCGAAGCTACAGTCAAATTGGCCATTCACATTCTGTGGAGTTAAGGACTCTTGCTTTCTCATTCCCTGCCTCATATTTTTTAAATATGATAAAGTTTTATTGTTTATCTTTTAATCTTAAAGAAGGACAAAGTCAAATACATTCAATAAAAGTATCTCTTCAAAGCAAAATTTTTCTCATTTGGTGTTTCCTTTACCATTTAAATTGAAGACTATAGCTCAAATTAAATATATAGAATATAGTTTATATTCTAGGCCAGAGGAAGAACCTAAACAATGCTTTTAAGAATGAATAGAAAGGAGTTTGAAAAAAATCTCTGTAGGGTTAAGGCCGCATAAATATCACTTAAAAAGGCTATAAGTACTGGGTATTTATGTCCTCCTCTGTGAACTATGTGCTGCCTAATACATGGCTGGCTTTACTCCTTTGGGGTATTTCCAATTTCAAAATACTTTTTCCATTCCCAAGATCATGCAAAGCTCCTAATGACAAAGTATTTTCTAAAATTATCAGAGTCCATGAAAAAGGAAGATATTACAATCATGAAGATAAATAAAATTCTTTTTACAATCACTCCTATGAAAACAATAACATCCCAACCAAGCCAGGCTGCCATAGCATGGATAACATTTTGCCTATTGTTTTTAAACAAATATGCAGAATTTTTTATGCTACTGTATAGAATTAGACAAGTATATAATTTTTTTTTTTTTAATTTAGAGGTTTCCAGAATAGATTTTGATTTCAAATGTAATAGAAACTCCAAGCATTTCTATAAGACAAGGACAAGTTAACAACAAAAATGGGCTAGGTGAGCTGAGCAACAAAAGTAATCTACATCTTTAGATCAGAAAGATGTTACTCAATAATAAAGGAAATAATACAAGTTCCTTCAAACAATATCTTTACCTAAAGGCCCAAGGCCCATTCCAATCAGCACAGTGTTTTATATCTCCTAGTGAACAATAACTGTAAAGATATCTTTGTGTTCAAGGCACGCAGATGTCACAATCAATCTGTTTCATCATAGTATTTTATAAACCAGAATATCTTCTTTGGTGATCTCTCACCTATAAATATGAGGAAACGGAAGAGTTAAATCCAGGAAGTTAAAGGGTAGACAAAATATCAACCTGCCAACTAAGATGGTATCTGTTTTAATTTTCTCATTACTAAAGCAAATATCATGCAATAGGTTGGCTTAAACAATGGGAATTTATTGGCTCACGGTTCTGAGGCTAGAAGAAGTCCAAGTCAAGGTTCATTAAGGCAATGCTTTCATCCCAAAGACTGGCATTCTGGGGCTGGCTACCAGGAATCCTTGGTCTTGGCTTTTCTGTCACATGGCAATGCACACAGCGGCCTCTCCTGGCCTCCCCCTTTCTTCCAGGTCCCGCTGGCTTTCGGCTTCTGGCTGCTCCCTCTGGCTTTCTCTCCGTGTGACCTCACTTATAAGGTCTTCACTAACAGGATTAAGACCCATCCTGGGTCATACCTTTCCTGAAGCAACCTCATCAAAAGGCCCGTTTACAAGGGCTCACACCCACAGAAATGGATTAAGTTTAAGAACATGTTTTTCTGGGGTACATAGCTCCAAACCCCCACAGTCCACCCTCTGGACCCCAAAAGGACATGTCCTTTCTACATGTAAAATACATTAATTCCATCACAGCATAAAAAAGTCTTAAGTCATTTCAGAAACAATGCTAAGCACAAAGTCTCATCAAAATCAGATATGGGTATGGTCTGTCCTGGGGCACAATTCCCATCTGTTGGTGGACCTGTGAAACCTAGAAAACAAGTTATCTTAGCTAGAGATAAGAGAATGCCTGGCTTCAAAACATCAAAGGACATGCTGACTCTCATGTTAGGGGCTAATGAGCTTTTAGGATCCTTAAGAATTAGGCTAAATCTACTCTGTGTTCTATAAATGGAGTAACAAAGCCTGGGTAATAGTGCCACTGTTTACCACATGTTTTACTGAACATATTCAGCCCACTGTTGAGATCTACTGCTCAGAAAAAAGATTCCTTTCAAACTATCATTGCTCACTGACAATGCACATGGTCACCCAAGAGCTCTGATGGAGATGTACAACGAGACTAATGTTGTTCTCATGCCTGTTAACACAACATCCACCCTGCAGCCCATGGATCAAGTAATTATTTTGACATTATTATTATTTAAGAAACACATTTTGTAAGGCTATAGCTGCCATAGATAGTGATTCCTCTGATGGATCTGGGCAAAATAAATTGAAAACCTTCTGGAAAGGATTCACGATTCTTGACGCCATTAAAAACATTCATAATTCATGAGAGGAGGTCAAAATATCAACATTAACAGTAGTTTAGAAATAAGCTGATTCCAACTCTCATGGATGATTTTGAAGCTGGGTGAGGAGTATGTGAGGGTTCATCCTACTATCCTATTTTTGTATATGTTTGACAAAATTAATTTTTTTAGAAGGGGGGTGCTTAAGACAAACTAAAGTTTAAATATATAACTTGATAAACAGAATATTAAGAAACAATTTACCATAATTTTGCATGCCTTCAAAGCAATTGAAAGAAATGATAAATTTCAGTTAGAGTTTAGTGAAAATAAATGTTATTTTTTCCTATCTATGTTTATAGACTCTTTGAATCTACCCAGAGGCTCCCATGAAATCCTGTAATCAATAACTCCTAACTTGAGCACAACAGAGTCTTAGATTTCCATGAATGGAAGTCATATGTATGTGGGTAGGGCAGGCTTATAGATGGGGGACAAAGTGGAAGAAACAGTTTCACTGTTGTGAAAGTGCTGCTATGAACATTGATTGGTGTACAAATACCTATTCAAGTCCCTGCTTTAAAAACTTTTGGGTATATACCTAGCAGTGGGATTGCCAGATCAAACGGTAGTTCTGTTTAACTTTTTGAGGAACCACCAAAATGTTTTCCACAGAGGAACAACAATGGATTAGGGTTCCTTTTTCTCCTCATCCTTGCCAGCACTGTTATTTTCTGTTTTTTTTTTTTTCTTTCTTTCTTTCTTTCTCTTTTTAATAAGAGCCATTCTACTAGGTGTGAGGTGGTATCTCATTGTGGTTTTGATTTGCATTTCCCTGATATCTAATGTCACTGAGCATCTTTTCAGGTATTTATTGGCCATTTGTATATCCTCTTTAGAGAAATCTCTCTTCAAGTCCTCTGCCCATTTTTAAATTGAGTTGTCTTTTTATTGTTGAGTTGTAGGAGGTTCTTTATATTTTGTGGGAATTATACACTTATCACATGCTTAGTTTCCAAAGATTTTCCCACTCTATGTGAGCAAATTCAGAGTCAGCCACTAGAATACAAGTTAGCAGGGACCAGCGTGGGGGTAGGGAAGGGGGAATTATTCTTAGTTGGTGCAGAATTTCTGGTTGGGGTGATGGAAACGCTGGTAAGTATGGTGGTGATAGTAACACAACATTGTGAATGTAATCACCACCACTGAGTTATATATGTGAATGTGGTTAAAATGTAAAATTTCAGGTGGTATTTTGCCATGGGCCACGTGGCTGCGCTTTTCCCTTGGGGAGGGGTGAGGCCGTGCCAGGAACTCGGCAAACTCTACTAGCCGGTAACAGGAGCGAGATCCCCCTTCCCCAAATCTCAGCTTACCCCAGTAGACTCCTGACTGCACAGTTGTTAGATTAAAAATAATAATAATAAGCTTTGGGCTTTCAAGGTGATTTAAAAAGTAAAGCAGGGCTTGGCTTATGGAGGGAGGAGAGGCGCGCGTTCATTAGCGGGTGTGTTGGCGTGCAAGGCCTTACAGGGATTTACAGTATCTGCCCTTGTAGACGGGAATTATTTGTACAAAAGCCAGGGATAATGGTCCTTTTACTCAAGTGATTTGCTAGATGAGACCCTGCAAGGATTGGCTTTGGAGGTCTGTTTCTGGTTTTCTTTTCTTTTTTTATTAATGGAACGGGAAGCACTTTTTTTTTTTTTTTCCAAGAAAGCGTTTTGGAAGGCGGAGTGGTTACCTTTGGGGTTTCCCCCCTTCAGCAGTGGGCTCTGGAAGTACCTGGAGACCCTGGTCTTCTTATCCCTTATGGAACGTAGGTTTCAGTTGGTGAGTTCCTGTCAATGATGTCTCTGCAGTGGGCCAGGGATGGCAACAAATTCTAGTCCAGTCACAACATTGCTCTACTTTGGTTTTATGAGCTTTTGGCTGGAGAGCAGTTTGATCCAAGGAATTACAAAATGCCTAATTAACAAAGGCATTTATCCAGCAAACAAGTGTGGAGTGCCTGCTGGCTGCCAGTCCCAGGGCCCAGGGTGGTGAGCTCAAAGGGAAGGGCTCCTGGGCTCCTGCTGCTTATGGTCAAATCGGTGAGGTGCTCCAGAGGCTTTGGGGTTGCCTGTTTTTGTCTCTGAGAGGTCCTTGAGTTAAAAAAAAGCCACCATCTTTTTACTTGGCTATGGTCTAGCTTTACTTGGGTATATTCTGGTGGATAGTCGCTTATCATTGGGGTGATAATGGAGGAAGGAAAAATTGGGGGGTGGGGGAGAGGCTTCATTTGCTTGATACAGAGCTTAATGGTAGGACAGCCGTTGCTTTTGACAGCGATGCTGTGTCCTGTTCCTGAGGCAGCCTGCACTCTCAAGCCTGTGACTATTACACATTCTCCCACCATCCTAATCAGAGTGTCTGTTTTTGCCTCAGTTCCTTAACCCTTTATCCAAAAGA
The DNA here is from genome assembly GCA_029593785.1 of Cabassous unicinctus. Lineage (NCBI taxonomy): Eukaryota > Metazoa > Chordata > Mammalia > Cingulata > Chlamyphoridae > Cabassous > Cabassous unicinctus. The sequence continues at coordinate 11,384 of JAQZBX010089619.1, forward strand.
TGGCTGAATTATTTTTGAGTGGTAAAATAAAGTGATTCAAACTAAAAAACAAACAAACAAACAACAAAACAAAACTAGGACTGTTCAACACAGTAAACCCTAATGTAAATTATGAACTATAGTTAATAGTATAATTATAATAATATTCTCTCATCAATTGTAGCAAAGGTACCACACTAATGCGAAATGTTAAGAAAGGCGGTGGTTATATGGTAACTGTATTTTCTGCACGTTCTTTCTGTAAACTTACAACTTTGCTAATAAAACTAAATACAATATATTTTAAAAGTAATGGCAGGCTGATGACTTCAGACATATTGATATAACCTGTGACATGTGAAACACACCCATAATAATTACTAGTAAATCTGGTTACTAGAACCATAAAACAGAAGCACATATTCTTTGGGTGTGTGCTCTTTTGACCTAGGTAAAAATTTTGCCCCAGGCACAGACACACCATTTAAAACAAAGCTGAGGAAATGCAGTGGTTTGTATCCAATGAGAGCTAATCAAGAGGCCCTTGTTGAGCACTGCCTCCAGCACACACAATTCTTTACTGTCAAACAAGGAGCAGCAGTAAAATCTTCCTCTTTTTATATTAAAAACATTTTTTTACCATGGAAGCCTTATAATATTTAACTATAATTTTAAAAGTCGAAGCAGCATGGTACTGTGTAACACAGGGAATCCAATGGTGGAAGATGGACTGTGGTTCACAGAACAAATACAAGAACATTCTCCCATGAACTATAACAAATACGTAATACTAACATAGGGTGTTAATAATCGGGTGGGTTGGGGTGAAATACACCAAATGTAAGATATGGGCTCTAGTTAGCAATTTTTAAAAATACAATAAACTTTATTTTTAAAGAAATTTTAGATTACAGAAAAGTTACATCGAAAGTAGAAGGGATTCCCATATAGTTAGTAATAATATTTTGACCACGCTATTTCATGGTTTGTAACAAATGTTTCACAACAATGCAAGGTGTTGGTGGTAAGTGATATATGGGAGCCCTGTATGATAATATGGATGTTTGTTTTGTAAGTTCACAGCTTTTACTGCACACTTATTATTTATGTATGTTCATGTATAAATCATGTACTTCAATAAAATTTTATTTTAAAAAGTCAAAGCAACATATTTTAAAAAATCAAACAGTACAAAAATTCAAAAATGAAAACTAAAACTCTTCCCACTCTGAAACCCTCCAGGTCTAC